>JASDQU010208797.1:67578-87549 GCA_032191745.1 Picea mariana | reverse complement strand
GAAAAGCACTCAACGTCTTGAAATAGAGATAATTTCAGATAAAAATCCTCTTCGAGGGGGCAACCTCCTTTTACCCAACTTAAGTGTTCAATTACAAGATGATTCAAAATGAAAATGTCTCCTTGGTATATATAGGAGACTAGGAGGTATAATTACAACTAATGGCCTAAAGCCGACATAAATAAAATAACATTACTAATCTAATATGCCCCAATTAAGGGGTAATGAGCCAATATTAGGGCTTAACAGTTCATTTAAAAAGAGTGAAAAGAGAAAGGTTGTTCTACATTAATTTGGAAGTTGAGAAAATAAAATAAATAAAAAAGGAAATTGGGAAAGGAAATAAAAAGGGGAAAGAGACGAAAAGAGGATAAAATGGAAATTAACTTTAAGAAAGTTAACGCGGTGATGGGAGAAATGAAGAAGAATGAGGACCAAAAGGGGAGGTTTCAAGATTCATTATTAAGAGGATGATTTGAATCTTGATTACAATGATGATGGAAATATAGAGTTAACTCAATTTTAAATTATATATATATATATATATATATATATATATATATATATATATATATATATATATATATATATATATATATTAATTTGGATAGTTATGTAAGTATTTTATTAGAATAATGTGGTGATTGGTATGATAGATTTGATGATGGTAAAATTTTGATATGATTGGGTCGATAATAGAGATGTATTTTTTAAGTTAGGTTTGGATAGAATAATCTTTTTGGCTTATGTAGGAGGCACCGAGAGAATAAGATATTTCATAGATGTCTTACTATAGAAAGAGATCAATTTTATCGTTAACAAATTTGAAGGTGTTTTTAAGGGTTTTTAACACATTTGAAGGTGTTTTCAAGGGTTTTAAGGGTTTCAAAGAACATTTTAACGTTATTTTTACTTATTTTTTGTGATTATATCATTGGTGCCTTGGATGGAAAGGGAGACACACTAGGTAAATCTTTGTATGAACTTTAGGTAGGCAATTTTATGTTGGTTAGATTTTTGGAGGGTAGTGTTAATTTGGTTGTTGGAATAACCATTGTTATAACATTTCTTTAAAGGACTTTCCTTAAATCAGGTTACATTTTTGCAAATAAATCTAATCACAAATTTGAGTGGCCCAAGGGACTAAGGTATTGAGGACTATGGATTTTTGGGAAAGGTGGTGATTGAAGTTAGTATTAACGTACGTATGAATATGTTTTTTTTATACACTTTCTACGATAGGAATACATCCATATTTTTGGTGATGAAAAATTCTAAGAAGAAGAACAAGGTTATTATATATTTTCATGGTGAATTATAAGGTGGTTCACAAATTTTTCAATCTCATCATATCTATGGGGCCAATCTTGATGGTCTCATCTACAATGTCAATCCAACTTTTGGATTGTATATGCACTCTTTCAAAAGTTTTTTTTCCTTTAAATATTCTAAGAAAATACTATTTTTTTTACTGGAAAAGGGTGGAAATTTCATTTAAAAGTCTTCTTTAAAGAAGGAGGAGTACATATATGTGTTTGGCCTAAAATGTGTTGTTGAAGAGAGAATTACATTTTGTTTCAGAACAGTGGGATTTC
Organism: Picea mariana; assembly: GCA_032191745.1. Taxonomy (NCBI): domain Eukaryota; kingdom Viridiplantae; phylum Streptophyta; class Pinopsida; order Pinales; family Pinaceae; genus Picea; species Picea mariana. The sequence goes on along the minus strand of JASDQU010208797.1, from coordinate 85,954 downwards.
CCCATATTCCTATCCACTATCCAACTATTGGCTCTGTAAGGAAACCATTTGTAGAAAATGCCTATGATCAATATACAGAAACAAATAATATCAAATCAAATGAGTTAGTCTTTTTTAGTCTTATCTTCATCATCATCATCAACATGAATTTTCAAGTCCAAGCCTGGGAGTATTGGATTCCATTTTTTGGCTTCTATGACTGTTAATGAGTGTCTAGCAATCGTGGGATTGATATTTCTGATCCTTATGTTGAGTGGGCGTGGTCAAACGATCTTGTGCAGAAAATTCAAAGGCATTCCAAATCCAAAATTGATTGCCAAGGATGTCGGCTTCCTTATTGTCAAGAGGGTTCCACGTGTTGATGTTTTTGTAGTTGCAGGAGGTATTTTCCTCCTAGAAAATTTTTCTTGGAGAAGAAGAAGATTCCAAGAAGTCAAAGGAAGACCATTGAATAGTTGAAGAACACCCCATAAAAGAATAAAGTGAAATAGAAGACCACAGAAGAGAAGTCGGCCCACATAAAATATTAATAAAGTGGAAATATAATTTCTAGGAAGAGAAGTCGGCCCACAGAAATAATAAAGTAAATTTAAAAACTCATAATAATAAGTCGGCCCAAAACAGGCTCCGATATTGCAGCTATAGTTTGTACAACTACATTGTTCTCCTTATGTAGTGTGCACCAGGTAGTTGCAGCTATAGTTTCGCTATTTCTGGTTTTTGGTTCTATTGGAGAGTGCACCCGACTTGGGGAAGGATATATTTAGTGGTTCTTGGTGATCTCTCTTATGCGCTACCTCTAGAAGAGTTGTGATAAGGTTGTGTGGTGTTTCCCAATTGCTCTGTGCCAATTACAGTAACATTTGCAATAGAATTTAAAGTTGCAGTAGTAACTGCAATTGCAGTTACAAGTTGTGCCAATTATGTGGTGCGCTAGTGATGCACCTATCTTGCGTCAGTACTGTGGTGACTCAGTTGTCTACCCTCGCTAGGGTTTGACAAGGAGAAGAGATAAGTATTTGGTTCTTCATTGTTGGTTTTCTCTTGTGATTAGAGTATGTTCATGGTTGTATTGGAATATTCTCTCTAAGAAACGTTGGTTGGGTTTTTCCTCGAGTTTGGGGTTTTCCCAGGATAAATCGTTGTGTACTCTTGTGCTTGTATAATTGTTGTTTATATACTTCAGTATATGATTATTGAATTTTAAACGAATATTAAAATGATATGGTAAATATAATATTAATGTAACTAATGAAAATCTAACGTGGTATCAGAACAGGTTTCCTTCAGAAAAATCTAATCATTGGAAGGAAGATCATGAGATTTTCCACATTACTAAGATTTGTCACTGCACATGCAATTTACCGCTTCATAGTTTTCTTTATCAATCTCATTGAGAACTTTTTATAAAGTCAATTGGGACAAACTCCACCATTGATCAACTCGCCATACTCTAATGCACCTATAACACTTCTGATCCATATTTATGAGAGAAACTAAATGAATAACAGACTGAATACAACAACACAGAGACATGAAGAACAACAACGGATATCCAGTGAACAATAAATTCTATTGAATAAATGAAATAGGTTGAAACTGTAAAACTACATAATTGGAAACAACTTGCTAAAATGGTGGTAGTTATCTCTGAGAAGAGATGTGGTTTCTACACGCATCTGTCTGAGTAGAATGATTAGAATGAGGCTCTAGAGGCATTTTTAACGTTACTCATGAATGCAAAAACCATAGACATCCAAAAACCTAACCCTAGGATATGAAACACCAAAATTTATGTGGGCCCTGATGGGTAAGTTGGTACCTCAACTTCTCGGGGTTGTACATTTTGCATACGACCTCCATTTTAGGCATGTGATAGCCCATTGGAGAGTTCTTTTTGAGAACTACACATTGTGTTGTCAAACTCTAACTTTGTCTACATTTTGACTGTGGCAAGCAAAAAAAACATTGTTTAGGACCCCAAAATGGCATGGAAGTACAGAAAGATGTTCTGACATGAAAAGACCCAAAATAAGCATGTTGGATTAGGTGGGCAGCCACCAATATCCACCTGGAAGATATGTAGGGCTTCAGGCAACCCCGAAAGTGTAGAACCCACAATTACAAAGAATTACAAAAGAAGGTGTTGAACTAAAAATTGTCAATAGGAGCTAGTTGGAATAGGTGGGTGGCCACTAATATCCACCTGGATCAACTTCTTAGATTGACTTTCTATGAAAATTGAACTTTTAGGGTTTTAGGCTTGTTAAATTTTTCTGAGACATTGAACCTTCTGATTCACATTTCTAACTTTGTCTCATTAATGTAATGTCTCATATTAGAAGACAAGCTAGATGGTGCAATTGTATATAAGACAAGGGTGTTTGCAAGAAACATACACTTGACAAGAGGACATTTATCCAAGAAGTGATAGTAGATCCAAATGGATCTTATATGTAGTGCACTCAGGGGAATCCCAAGAGTTGGAGGAAACAATGACGATGTCTCCTACAATATAGAACAACTCAAATGGGACAACAACAACTAGACTCCAGGTTTGCATATCAGGTTTGATATTTTATAGTGTTGCATCCTAAGTAAGTGTTGTAACTAGAACAACAATCATTAGAGTTTTATTGTTGCTATTGTTATCAAATGCTTAGTAACACTTGAATATTGTTGGTATGATGATGATGCACTTGTTTACAAGATAAATTGATCTCCTCTAGGAGATGTTTTTGGTTATTGACCTTGTTCCAGGTAGGTTATCTTGTAAATTCCATGGAGGTTACCATGGAAATGTTGTTGTTCTTGTTTCTTGTTCCGGGAAGGTTACCATGGAGGAATGATTGGTCACAACACTGGAAGAGTGTTGTTTTTGTTTCTTGTTATTGTATTTTTGTTTTGGATCTTGTTCTAGGTAAGTCACAAGTGGTAGCTCTAAGAAGGAGCTACTTTGATGATTGTTCTCATTCTTGTTTTTATTATTGTTCTTATTATAAGAGTATTATTCTTGTCTGTTGTTTTTCCCTTATTATTTCTCTTATTCCAAGTAGGTCATAGGTGATAGCTCTAAGAGGGAGATATAATGATGGTTGTAGGAGGCAACATATTATATGGTATGTAGCTGAGACATGGAGAAGAATATCCAGACATAGAGTTGTGTACATGACCGTACACATCCATGTAATGAAGGAGAAGAGGACAAAGTCAAAACCTTATGGAAAGAAGGGTAGTTTTGGAGATACAAAGTATCTCATATGGAGATTGATTGTAAGGCATAGACAAGTCTGAATATGATCATACAGATCCCTCTATTTCAGTTGATCACTCTTTAGATCATCAGGAAGAGTCAGTAGATCTAGAAGGGCCTACCCAGAATCGTTGCAGTGACCAGGAAGAGACCAGCATGGTCTCGTGATACTTTGCAGGATGCAAAGAGGATACTGATATATGGCATTAATGATCCATATCATGAGGAGGAGTAGATGGATCCACCAGTGGTGAGGCATGTGGCCCCACCAAGTACCAACTTAGAAGGAGCTAGAGTTCATAGGGATTCAACCCTTAGGATCCAATAGGGACTTGCAGCCTCCCCAAGATAGTTCATAGGAGATCATACTTCGGAGGAGGTCTACACATGCAGAGGGATTAGATGGCTCCATATATTATATAGACTCATAGGGAGTCAAGCTTCATAGGGAGTATGCAGAATCAGAGTGAGCATGATCTTAGAGAGATTTGGTGGCTTAGAGACTTTCATTTAGAAAGTATTCCTCCTCATATTCAGATGGGAAAGAGAGATGTCTTCCAAGGCTAACTAACAGGTGCCATGAGTTGATGAGGCTAGATCATAGCTTCATATACTTCTAGGAGATGTGAGATCTCCTTGGGGGATTTCCTTGTTTCAATAGACTTTGCTACAATGACAGAGAAGGAAGCGAGTTAGAAGCACTGGGATTTGGATTTTTTCCTTGGTTTCGAGACCAGAAGGGAAGTCAATGGTGAATTCCAAGTTTATCTACATTAACAATAATGATGCATATGGCAGCATAGAGATGTACAAAGATTGATTTTTGGCTAGAGGATTCTCCCAAAAAGAGGGATAATATTATGATTAGACACTTGCTCCAGTAGCCAGAAGAAGTGTACATAGAGAAACCAAAAGATACATGAGAAGGAGTCTCATGGATGTAGATTGAAGAAGGATTTGTATGGACTTAAGAAGGCACCCAGGGTATGATATGCCAAAAATTTATTTTGATGAGCTTGGGGATAGTTTCCCCTTGATATTAGATGACCTGTTTCTTACTATTGATGATTGCAGCTATGCGAGACATTCTCCATCTTACAAACCTGTGAGATGTGGATCATTGCAACTATGTGAGACATTCTCCATCTTACAAACCTGTGAGATGTGGATCATTGCAACTATGTGAGTATTTCTCTTAGCTTACAAACCTGAGAGAAAACCCCTAAGAAGGGTACGTGGTTCCTGCCTGAGACAGAGTTGGAACGTAGAGATGACCTCCTCCATTCAGAGATTTGAGAAGAAATCCAAATGATTATCCAATGGGAAAGGTGATATGTTGAGTGAGACGTGCATGTGGCTGAGTACAAGGTGAACGTGTGAAATATCAAAGTGTTGGGTGCATCCTCATGTGAACAGAAATGAAGATGATGTATTAGCCTCCTCTGAGAAGCAGAGTTGATGAGAAAAATTTATATGATTCTCCTGTGTGAGGTAGTGGGAAAGAAGATCTGTAGAGTGGACATGCCTGTGGACGAGCACAGTTGAACGTGTGAAGATCTGGTTCTTCTGTGTAATGCAATGAGCTAGAGATATGACATCCCTATGGATGTGCCCCTAGTGGATGAGCACTAGTGGATGTATCAGATGCCTTGCTATATATTATTGAAGAGTCAGACCTACCTTTAACCCTAATTGTTATGTAAAGGGTACAGGTCAGCCCCACCTTAATGGGATTAGTAATAAATGTAAAAGATAATTAATCTGGTTAATATTAATTATAATGTAACTTAGAGAGGTTGGCCTTGTTGTGCCAATAGACACTTATATTGATAGGACAAGTATAATATAAGTAAAGGAAGATTCCCCATTGTGGAATCATATTCTTCACACAAGTTTGGAAATTTCAAAAAGAACATCCTCTTGGGAAAAGTGCGCACCTCTCTTGGGCACTAGTCTTCTAGGGTTTGAGAACCCTCTTGTGTGCTAGGTATTCCTTGGTGGTGAAGGTATTTCTCTTGAATAATATAGGAAAGGATTTGGCTGGGTTTTCTTCCCTTGTTGAGAAGGGTTTCCCATGATACTTCTTGTGTTCTTGTGTATGGTGTTTCTTCTTGTGATCTTGGTTGTTGCAACATTCTTTTTTATGGTTAAGACAAATGAAAATTGAAATGAACTACATGATTAACCTAGCTTATTGAAAAATAAACATGGTATCAGAGCATAGGTCTTGAAGATCCCATTGCACAAGCATTTTCCAACCTTTCTCTCACACATCTGCAGAAACTGTACGACCCTTCTAGGGTTTCCATAAATTCTATACGACCTCCTCTTCTAAGCGTTTTCAACACTCAAAACTTGGATGTTGGGGATAAAAATGACATAGGAGGGTAAGGACTCCTTCAAAAAACCTCCATCAAGTCTCAGATTTCATTTCCAGACATTTTGATTTTTTGGCCCTAAGGGTTTCTAGGGTTTCCCCAAAATTCTGCAGAAAATTCTGAATTGTATTTCTGCAAACTTCTTAAAGAAACTCCTTATCTTACCAGTGCTATCATATTTATCAAGGCTTATTGTTTTCAGTCATAAGACTAAAAAAACCTAAAAGTGCTAGCCTAGCCTAGCCGTTAGGTTTTCTAGCCTAGTTGACAAGGGTTTGTGAAGATGAGCAAAATAATGATGGGAAGCAATCTCAGTTCTAGGAAGAAAATACCTCAAAGAAATGAAGACATCAACATCTCAACACTCTGATGTATGGTTTCTATCAATGAAAATACTTGGCTAATTGACAGTGGTGCCTCTAGGCACATGACCGGTCTTAAAAATCATCTAACACATTTCGTTGAGAAAGAGACACATCTACATGTTGTTCTTGGAGATGATGCCATATATAATGTGAGAGGAGTTGGAGCTTCTACTTTCCAACTAGATTCAAATATGTATCTTAAGCTAGAAGAAGTACTATATGTACCCAGAATGAAAAGAAACCTTCTCTTTGTTTCGGACTCGGAAGACAAAGGTTACAAAATTACTTTCTCGGAAGGAAGGGTTCTTTCACGGCACAAAGACTCTCATATAATCTCTTCCAAATAATTGGTTTCCGAGAAAACATCTTGTACAAATTGACCACCAAACCATTTCAAGCCTTATTACATGACACTATCATCTTGAGTGAGTTATGGCATAGAAGACTTGCTCACATTCATTATAGATCTCTTCCATCTCTAGGGAAAATGGTAACAGGTCTACCAGAGATACAGATTCAGCATAAAGGTGTTTGCAAAGGTTGTTCCCTTGGAAAAAATGTTAAAGGATCCTTTCCTAGCAGTGACAATAGATCCAAGGAAATATTGGACTTTATACATTCAGATGTATGTGGGCCAACGACTATTGCATCCTTAAATGGGTACTTATACTATGTGCTCTGCATAGATGATCACTCCATGAAAACTTGGATTTACTTTCTAAAGAACAAGGATGGAGTCCTTGCCAAGTTTCAAGAATTCAAAGCTCAGGTTGAAAACCTAACCAGAAGAAAAATAAAAATATTAAGATCAGACAATGGAGGAGAATACACCTCAAAAGAATTTAATAGTTTTTGTATTGAAGGTGGAATCAAGAGGGAGTTCAAAGTTCCTTACAACCCTAAAACAAATGGGGTTGCTAAAAGGAAAAACATAACTATCATTGAGGCAACTAAAGCAATGATACATGATTAGAGTCTACTTATGACTCTATGGGGAGAAGCATGTACAACAACAATATATGTTCAAAACCATAGTCCTCATCAGATCCCGAAGAAGATTACTCCAGAAGAAGCATTCACCAAAGTGAAGCCTGAGATCAGACACTTTAGAATATTTGGATGTCCACTGTACCTTCATGTACCCAAAGAAAAGAGATCCAAACTATAACCTTTAGGAAGAAAGAGTACATTTGTAGGATACAATGAATCCTCAAAAGAATATCGAATCTACATCCCAGGTCAGAGACAAATTGAAGTAAGCAGAGATGTCACTTTTGAAGAAGAAGTAGCTTTCTAGAAATCCAGAGAAGCTCAGACGGAAATTGATGGTGAAATAATACCACCTCCCCCTTCAGCAGTTTAGAGGGAGACAAATATTATACCAGATGAGCCAACAACTCCAGTTGATCCAGTTTCTCTAGTAGATTCAGTTTCCCCAAGAAACATACCCAGAGACATCACAATTGGACATAAAATACTTGCTTGGGCTCGAAAAACTTTAGAAGAAGAAGAAGGGTAGAAAACCCCACAAGTAGAAACTAGAGAAATCAAGAGACCAAAGATATTCTCAAACTACCTTTCAGCCATGACCCACATTATTGACTTGAAGACAACTTGTCATGGAGAATCTTCAGGTGAAAAAGTATGGAAAGATGCCATGACTAAAGAATACCAATCTATATTAAAAAATGATGTATGGGATGTTGTTCCAAGACCAGAGGTAAATTTTGTAGTGACTTCCAAATGGATTTACAAAATCAAACAGGTTGTTGATGGAAGCATTGAAAAATACAAATCAATATTTGTGGCTAGAGGGTTTTCACAAATAGAGGGAGTCAACTATGACGAGACTTTTGAACCTGTAGCCATATATACCTCCATCTGATCTATCATTGCACTAGTTGCTTCCATGGGTTGGAAGCTACATCAGATGGATGTAAAGACAACTTTTCTCAATGGTGAAATTGAGGAAGAATTTTATATTGAACATACATAAGGTTTCATTATACACAATGAAAAATCTCATGTATGCAGGTTGAAGAAATCCCTATATGAACTAAAACAATCACCACGTGCTTGGTACGAGAAAATGGATGGATTTATGATGAGTTTGGGTTTCAATAAAAGTGCAGTTGATCCAAACTTTTATTATAACATTGATGGAAATGAGTGTCTGATTTTGGTCTAATATGTGGATGATATTTTCCTCACATGTTTAGAGAGACTCATTGTTGAATGCAAGCAAGCATTAACTACCAAATTTGAAATGAAGGATTTGGGCCTAATGCATTATTTCTTGGGACTAGAAGTATGGTAGAGAAAAAATGAGATTTTCCTAAGTCAAGGAAAATATACTATGAAGATACTGAAAAATTTCAGTATGGCAGAATTCAAATCCATGCCTAATCCAATGGTAATGGATTTAAACAAAATGAGTGACATTGATTCAGGAGATGTAGACCCACATTTATACCGACAACTGATTGGATCTTTGATGTATCTGGTTAACACTAGACTGAACATTTGCTATGAAGTGAATGTGCTTAGCTAGTTTATGAGCCAACCAAAACATACACACTGGATAGCTACAAAACACATATTGAGATACTTACAAGGCACAATTGGTTATGGCCTGAGATATGCAACCAATGTGGACTTAAGCTTGCAAGGATATGCCGATGCAGATTGGGTAGGAAGTGCAGTAGACATAAAAAGCACCTCAAGTTTTTGCTTCACCTTAGGATCAACCATGGTTTCCTGGTGTAGTAGAAAACAAAGCTCTATGGATTTAAGCACAACAGAGGCAGAGTACATTGTACTAAGTGTGGAAGATCGTGAAGTTGTATGGCTTCACAAACTTATGAATGACTTGTTCGATCATGAGATGGATCCAACTACTATTCATTGTGACAACTAGAGCTGTGTAAATCTCTCCGAGAACCCAGTGTTTCATGACAAATCGAAACACATTGAAATTGAGTATCACTATATCAGAGACATGGTGCAGAGAAATATAGTACACGTACAATACCTTTCTACTCATGAAAAAATTGCAGATATCTTCACTAAACCACTTACCAAGACAAAGTTCAAATATTTCCGTGAGAGACTTGGTCTGGTGGAAAATGCCTCCCTAGCTGAGAGGGAGTGTTGATGATTGCAGCTATGTGAGACATTCTCCATATTACAAACCTATGAGATGTGGATCATTTCAGCTATGTGAGTCTTTCTCTCAGCTTACAAATCTAAGAGAAAACCTTTAAGAAGGGTACGTGGTTCTTGCCTGAGACAAAGATGGAACGTAGAGATGACCTCCTCCATTCAGAGAGTTGATAATAACTCTTGATGATTATCCAGTGGGAAAGGCGATCTGTTGAGCTAGACGTGCATGTGGCTAAGCACAAGGTAAACGTGTTAAATACCAAAGCGTTGGGTGCATCCTCACGTGAACATGAATGAATATGGTGTATTATCCTCCTCTAAGCAATAGAGTTGACGAGAAAACTCCAAATGATTCTCCTATGCGAGGCAATGGGAAAGAAGATCCGTAGAGTGGACGTGCCTATGGACAAGCACAAGTGAACATGTGAAGATCTGGTTCTTCTGTGTAATGCAGTGAGCCAGAGATGTGGCATCCCTATGGATGTGCCCCTAGCGGATGAGCACTAGTGGGTGTATCATATCCCTTGCTATATATTGTTCAAGAGTCAGACATGTCTGTAACCCTAATTGTTATGTAAAGGGTACATGTCAGCCCCACCTTAATGTGATTAGTAATAAATGTAAAAGATAATTAATCTAGTTAATATTAATTATAATGTGACTTAGAGAGGTCGACCCTATTGTTCCAATAAATACTTTTGTTGATAGGACAAGTCTAATATAAGTAAAGGAAGATTCCCCATTGTGGAATCATATTCTTCACAGAAGTTTGGAAATTTCAACAAGTACATCCTCTTGGGAAAAGTGCACCTCTCTTGGGTGCTAGTCTTCTAGGGTTTGAGCACCCTCTTGTGTGCTAGGTATTTCTTGGTAGTGAAGGTATTTCTCTTGAAGAATATAGCAAAGGATTTGGTTGGGTTTTCTTCCCTTGTTGAGAAGGGTTTCCCAAGATACCTCTTGTGTTCTTTTGCATGGTGTTCCTTCATGTGATCTTGGTTGCTGCAACATTATTGTTTATGGTTAAGACAAATGAAAATTGAAATGAACTACATGATTAACCTATCTTATTGAAAAATCAACACTTACTGGGGATGAGAAGCTAATAGATGGGTGCAAAAACTCACTTCAGATTTTGAGATGGAGGATCTAGGTCTGATGCATTATTTATTGGGATTGGAGGTGTGGCAGAAACCGGATGAGATTTTCCTTAGCCCATGAAAACATACTATTGAGATCTTGTAGAGATTTGGGATGATGGACTGCAATTCCATGGCCACACCTATGATGAAAAATCTGATGCTCTTGAGTGATTCATCTTCAAATTTGGAGGATCCCACTATGTATAGATAGTTGATCGGATCCATGAGGTACCTTTTTAACACCAAGATAAACATATGTTTTGCAGTGAACACTTTGAGCTAGTACATGGTTGAGCCTAGACATGTACATTGGATAGTAGAAAAACATGTGTTGTGGTACCTACATAGTACAGTTGGATATGGATTGAGATATGTCTCGGATGGATATGTGAAGCTGCAAGGTTATATAGACTCTGACTGGATAGGGAGTGTAGTGGACTGGAAAATCACATCAGGATGTTTCTTCATACGTTAGTGGCACTCAGTACAACAGAGGCAGAGTATATAACAACTAGTGTTGCAAGTCGTGAAACAGTGTGGCTTTGTAAGTTTCTTGCAAGGTTATTTGATCTAGATTTGAATCCAACTTTGATATATTGTGATAATCAAAGTTGTGTGAAGCATATAGATATCAAATACCATTACATCCAAGACATGGTGTAGAGAGGAGTTGTGGATCTCTAATACATATCCACGGATGAGTAGATAACAAACATTCTCACCAAGCCTTTGTCTAGAGTGAAGTATGAGTACTTCAGAGACAAGCTTGGAATGATGTAGAATTCCCACCCTTGTTGAGAGGAAGGTGTGTTGTTTCTCCTCCATCCAAATAACCCCTCTGGCCAAGGGTTCCCTAGATCAGTCATGTGAGGTGACTGAGAGGGTAATGAACTGTCAGATATTAGTCTTTAATATTCCATGTGAGGTGGTTAGGTGTGAATAAGACTATTGGGAGATGAGAAACATCACAATATAGTCTTGGAGACTATGTCAGTGGTTGTGTGTCACTGGAATGTAGTTGTGGGATACTATGGTGGTTGTGTACCACTGGCGGTGATTGTGTGTCACTGGATAGTAGTTTTGTGATACTATAGTGGTTGTGTGCCACTGGCAATGTCTATGTGTCACTAGACAATATTTGTATGCTACTATGGTGGTTGTGTACCACTGGCAGTGACTGTGTCTCATTGGACAATAGTTTTGTTCTACTACGGTGGTTGTGGACTACTGATGGTGATTGTGTATCACTGGACAATAGTTGTGTCCTACTATAGTGGTGGTTGTGTACCACTGGGAGTGGTTTTGTACCAATGGAAAGTAGTTGTGTACTACTGTGGTAGTGGTTGTGTACCATTATGGCAGTAGTTGTGTACTACTATGACTTGGAGGAAATTGTGTTCCATTGGATGGTATTGTAGTAGTTGTGTGCTACTAGTTAATTTCCATGGAGACTACCAAACCACTTGGAAGTAGTTGCATGCTACTGATTGATTGCAAAATATTCATAGAAACTATGGTAGATGATTCAAGATATTGATGACATGTTAGTAGTTGTGTGCTACTAGTTGATTGCAGAGTAGTCAGTGGAATACTAGATGAAGATATCATGGAAATATACCTCCCTAGCTAAGAGGGAGTGTTGATGTTTTGGTAGCTACAGGGAGTATTTTCCTCCTAGACAAATTTTCTTAGAAAAGAAGAAGATTCCAAGAAGTCAAAGGAAGACCATTGAACAGTTGAATAACACCTCGGAAAAGAATAAAGTGAAATAGAATACCATAGAAGAGAAGTTGGCCTAGAGGAAATAATAATAAAGTGGAAATATAATTTCCAGGAAGAGAAGTCAACCCACATAAATAATAAAGTAAATTTGAAGACCCGAAATAAGAAGTCATCCTTAGATAAGCACCCAAATTAGTATAAATACAAGTCTGTTTCAGTTCATTTGTAGAACTACATAGTTCTCCTTCTGCAGTGCGCACTAGGTAGTTGCAGTTGCAGTTGCAACTACAATTTCACTATTTTTGGTTTCTAGTTCTCTTGGAGAGTGTGCCCCACTTGGGGAAGGATATATTTGGTGGTTCTTGGTGATATCTCTTGTTCACTACCTATGGAAGAGTTGCACTAAGGTTGTGTGGTTCTGACAAGTTGTTTCTTTCCAGTTACAGTTGCAGTGGTAGTTACAAGTTGTGTTAGTTATGTGGTGCACTAGTGATGTGCCTATCTTGCACCAATTCTATGGTGACTCGGTTGTCTACCCTCACCAGGGTTTGACAAGGAGAATAAATAAGTATTTGGTTCTTCATTGCTGGTTTTCTCTTTTGATTAGAGCATGTTCATGGTTGTATTGGAATATTCTCTCTAAGAAATTTGGTTGGGTTTTTCCCCGAGTTTGGGGTTTTCCCAGGATAAATCATTGTGTACTCTTGTGCTTGTTTACCTATTGCTTATATACTTTAGTATATGATTATTGAATGTTAAAATAAGATTAAAATGCTATGGTAAATCTAATTTTAATGAAACTAATGAAAATATAACACCACATGCTACGACACCTGCATTCATACTTTTTTGAGAGATTTATCTCCTAGGAATATCGAGCATCATGGAGAAATATTTATACCACTTCATGGTACTGCTTGAAAGGAGGTGGTATCGTTAATTCTAAGAACCCCCGAGTCTTTGGAGATAGCTCAGTTTGCTTCAAAATCGACAGTTTTATTGTTATGTCTCAAAACGTGGAACATATAGATTGATTGAAAATTATTGATAAGAGCCCGAATTTTGATGAAGATGGCATGGAGGCAATGATTGTTTGGAAGAGAATAGATTTGGATGTGTTTGATGGTGAACAGGGAGTCCCCCAGAATGATTATTCTTTGAATTCATTTCTTGATGGCTATGTTTATTCCTTGGAGGGTTGCGTGGGCTTCAACTTGATTGTTTGAAGTAGTTCCCAAATTCCAGGAATACGCAAGTTATGTGTTTCCTCGAGGCGAAATAACAACCCCTCCTACTCCTGTTTCCCTAAGATTTCCCTTTGAAGCCCCATCAAAGAAGAGAATATGGGAAGATTACTCTTTTTTCCATTGAGAAAAATTGGATTATGTAATATGAAGTTGCCAATGAGGTCTGGGGATCAAGGAGTTGGAGGCTCCTAAAGAGAGTGAAAATGCATTGAACCAAACTGCCTCCCTCTTATCAAGTGACTGGTTTAAATGTTTCATTTTTAGTATCTTGTTTATATACTGAATGAGGAGACTGAAAACCATATCTGCTACTATGTCTCAATTGTAATTTTCCCCTTGAAAAATTCTTTTGTTTCTTGCTATCCAGATTTTCCAGCATATGTATTTGGGGAGAGAGGACCAAATTCTTTTGAGTGCTTCCTTATTTTGGAAGTGATCTAAGTAATAATATTTCCATTTAAATAATAGTTTTTGAGTAGTAAAGGTCCAATGTACTCTGGGAAAAATATCTTGAAGGGATTTTTTCCAGACCATGACTGAGAATGGGTAGTGTATCATTAGATGATAAATTGTTCCATTTTCTTGCTGACGGAGAGGACATAGATGAGGCTCGTTATGCCCCCTCCTTTATGGATTATATCCTATGAGAATTATCCCATGTGTGAGTGTTCAACAAAAGGTGTTGACTTTGGGTATGCCATCATTGTGTTAGGTGTGTTTCCATCTCTTCCTGAATGGAGGGAGCAAGTGGTTGTGCAGGAGGAAGGCGTATCCCTAGCTGACTATATACCCATGGAGATCCCATCCTCTAGAGTCTTTGGTATGACTGTGGATTGGAGCACAGCCTTGGAGATTCACTAGAAGAGAGTTTGACTCAAGGATTAGATGTGTCGGGAGGTCACCCAAATCCCAATCGTGCTAAGTTCCCGCATCATTATTCCAAACCAAAATGTCAACAAGAATTATTTTGTTATGATATTTATCCAAGTTAGGAGGGGAGCAAGGGAAGAATCCTACTCCAAAGAGGGGGGGAAATGATGTTGTTTGAATGAAAATTAACTCGGTTCCCATTTCCAGGAAGCCAAGTGCATTTGTATTGGATGATGAAAATGACAGGCTTTAATAATTTCTCGATTGGAGAGCCTTTCTAGTTCAGAGGTAGATCCTCTAAGCAGCGAAGCCTTTCACCAGCCAAATATTTTTTGAGGAGAACCTTTTTCCACCAATCTTCTTTTCCTGTTATGAGGCGCTAGAGGATTTTGGCTCTGAGAGCCATATTAAATAGATATGGACATTTTATTCCCAAGCCACCATGCTCTTTGGGGGTGTGAACTATGTTCCAGTGAACTAGATGATTATTTTTGGAATTGGATTTACCACCTTGGCGAGAGAAACTTCCTGAGTGTTTGAGCAATGGAGGACTTTCTATGGGAAGGGGAAAGTAGTGAATAAATTGAAATAGAGGGAGGGATGAGAGAAAAAATTTGATTAAGATCGATCTCCCAGCTATATTGAACCATCGTGATCCCCAACTGGAAAATTTGGTGTTTATTTTGATCATTAAAGGAAGTGAGGAAGATGTCGGGGTGACTCCTATGCTGATAGGAATGCCTAAGTAATTAAAGAATGTCCATTTTCCTAAAAGTGGGTAGTGAAGGATATTGGCTATGAGAGAATTTGTTTTGTCTTTTATATTCAAAGTGTAAATTTGGCTTTCCTCATTATTGATAAGACCCCCTAAGGCTGAGGTATCATCTGCCATTACTTGCTTGAAGCATAAGGCAATGATCGTGGAAGCTCTTCCCATTAGCAAAGTGTCATCTGTGAACTAGAAATTGTTGATCCTTCTAGTGCCTTGAGTAATTTTGAGTTTTAGAATGTGTTTGGTGATTTGTTCCCTTTCAATATTTCTTATTAGGGTTTCAACCATGAGGATGTAAATAGTAGGGGAGAGTGGGCATCCTTGGCGAAGGCCTCTAAAGATATGGAAAAAAGGGGCAGGCCTTCCATTGACCAGGGATTCTATCCAAGGGTTTCAGATGCATGAGGCAATCCATGTGATGATGTTCTCATCAAATCTGAACCTGATCGTAATAGATAGTAGGAAACTATGGAAAACTCTATCAAAGGAATTTGACATATCTAATTTGATTACCATGTCTTTTTCTTTGTGGGATTTGCTTGAATGGATGGATTCTTGCACCATAATTATGTTTTCTATCATCTGCCTTTTCTTGATGAAGCAACCTTTATTGGGGGAAATGAGAAAGGGGAGGAAGGGTTTAATATGGTATTTAGGGATCAGGGCTAAGAAAGTGGAGTTTATGCTTCCAGAGATTTGGGCTCTCTTTATTACATAGTTTACCACTCTTGTCAAATCTATTTTAATAAAGTGTCAGCATTGTTGATATAAGTGATAAGAGAATCCATCTAGGCCAGGGGATTTGTCTGGGTTCATGGTGTTCACTACCTCCCAAATTTTAGTTTCGGAGACTTCTTTCATTAGATTTAAATTATCCTCCTGAGAAATGAGACTTGGAATGTTGTCCAACATTATTTCCACTAAATCAAGGTTGGCCTTGCCTTCTTCAGAATAGAGGTCTTCATAATGTTATTTGGTTGTCATTTTTATCTAACTGAAGCCTATTATAAGATTTTTGTATCTATATTTGATTTCCTTGATGTGGTTTTTCCAGATCCTATCATTAGATTGGTTGTAAAAAAAAAACATTTCTATCTCCTACCTTCAACTAAAGGCTTCTGAATTTTAATCTCCATTGTTCTTCCTCCAATCTCTTCAACTTATAGAATTTTTGGAAGGATTCCTTTTTCAGTTATCAACAAATCTTTGGAAATTTGGATTTTCTCTATCTGGGTTTGGAGGGACGAAATATTTTCGGATTCCTCTTTTATTTTCCTTCCTAAATCTAGGGGATTTTTTTTTATCCAATCTTTTAGGATGAATTTTTTTTTATCCCAAATGGAAGAGGAATTGCCAATGATCCAACAATTCCAGGATCCCAAGATAATTGTTAGAAAGTCGGGGTTGTGAAGCCAGAGAAGGTTAAAGAGGAATGAGATGGGGCCAATATATTTAGAAGGGGATAGATCGAGGGATATGGGGTGGTGGTTAGATATAGACCAAGGAAAAATACGGGAGGATGGGGAGATATGACAGTCCAATAAGGAGCTCCCGATTAGGAAGCGATCTAACATGGTTGCAATGTGATTTGGGCCAATCCTCCTATTTTTCCAAGTGAATTTTCCTCTGTTGGGTTTAACATCAATCAGATCATGAACTGCAATCATATATTCCAATAATTCCCTACCCAGATCATGAACTCATGAGCCTCCTTTTCTCTCATTTTGAGATAAAGTTGTGTTAAATTCGCCAGCAAAAATGAGAGGAGGAGAACCCACATTGAAATTATTTATAAGTGACCTTGAGAATTCTGTTTTTTCTTGATAGACTACCAACATGTATATATTGCAGAGGGAAATAGACATACATAAAGGGATATGAGTAAAGTGGAACATTATCTAATTCTGAGTAGAGTGCGAATTTTCTAAATTGAATATTGCAGGATTCCAAAGAATGAAGATGTATGTTGAGTCTCCTCTAGAGCTGACAATTGATCCTTTAGAGTGTTTCCATATCTTTTCCAAGTCCTGAAGGACCTCAATGTCCTTCATTTTTGTTTCTTGGAGCATGTGGAGATGGGGATTTTCTAAGTTTATTAGATCTTTAATCAATGAGAGCTTGTATTTTCTCCCTAGTCCCCTGCAGTTCCAAGAAACTATTTTCATTTATTATTATGGGTTTTGTATACCCCTCCCTTGGGGGGGTTTTGACCACTCTAATTTATTCCCATTATAGGTTCCTTTTTTATGTGAGGATCTATAATTGTTTTCTTACCAAGCTCCTTGTCACTATTTTTTGTTGGATTTCCTCCCCACTTTTTTTGTGGGTGGATGTTGGGATGATTCTTGGTCAAAGACATCTTCTGAATATTTAGATGGATCTTCTTCTTCTTTCTAAGTAGAGGATTCCTTTTGGGGGAGGGGGGAGGGGGTTTGGGGAGTGAGTATCTAGGGGATCGCTCTCTATGACTGCCTCTCCTTCTTCAAGATCTGTTTCTATGGAGACTTGAATCTGCATTTCCTGGTTTTCTACTTCAAATTTTGCAAGAGACTCATACTGGTTACTTTATGACCCTTTTCCTTTGTTGTTGTTTCCCAACAAAGGTCTTGTTGGTTTTTCTGAATTAGATGAGGTTCCTGGTAGCATGTGTATCTTTTCTTGAGTGGTTGTCCCTCCCAACTTGTTTTTTGTTTTCCTTCTTCTAAGTTGTCGACATTGCTCATTCTGCTCTTGCTATGTTTTCTCATGGACCTCCCTTCAATGGGATTTTTCAACTTGTCCATATTCATGGAATGCCTTACATTTAAAGGGAAATTGATCATAGTCAATCTGTTGTATGTAGGACCAATTGTCTAGGTTCAGGTTTATTGCTTCTGAAAGGCATTTTTCCAGATCAACCTCTACATAGATCCGAGCACTGGATTGAAGACCATCTTTGGGATCAACCCTGCCAATGCATTTTCCCTAGGAATTTCCTATTCTTTTCATAGTTTCATTGTTCTAGCAATGGACGGGAAGGAAATGCAGTCTGACCCAAATAGGTACCATAGACATAATTCCATTTTCTGGACTGAAGTCGGGGGTCCATTAGTTGAGGTACATTCCTCTAGCTCCCATGAAATAGGGGTCGCTTTGAAAGATTTGGTATTTGTCTTATATTAGAGGAAGACATAAAATCCCCTGCCATGGAAATCATGAGATACATGGCCTTTGATATGTGGCTTCCAACTTTTCTCGACCCATAATGACATGCTACATGGGGATGGCCATAAGCTGGTGAATTGGTCGATCAAACCTTTTTCAACAAATTTCAAAGCCAAACTTATGGAATCTTGTTACACCACCACCTTAGGGATCTCGTCAAGTTTTTTAACAAACAATGTGGGAGGAGACTTTGTGTTTGCAGGGAGATCAATGACCAAAGAGGCAAGGGTATCGATGTCGGGGGAAGAGGGGGGGGGGGGGGGG
>JASDQU010208797.1:0-22849 GCA_032191745.1 Picea mariana | reverse complement strand
GCATCTGAGTTTTATGCCAGATCGACCATCTATTGTATTGATCTTACATTGCTCATAATAAAAAGGTCAGATCTTTGCTTGTGCTTCTACATCTTGAATATATTGTGATATCCATGTGTTGATGAATGTTGTATGCACTTAATAACTCAATAAATTAGTAATAGTTAGTGATTCCAAGAAAGAATTTGGCTTGGGATCATTACATGCTCAAATGCCAAAATTACAATGAATGGATGTACAAATACAAAGTTTTTGAAGACACCCTTTTGGTTTGTTGCTCAATCCCAGAAACATAGGTCACCATTGAATCCTCACAAAATTATGAGAAAAATGAGTATAAACTTGACTATGTTCCAAACAGGTGCTTAAATACCCCCTATTGCATGTATAATGAGACTATGTGTCTAATACATGACAATCTAGACCAAGAATTTCATACATATCACTTTTACACATAATTGACATCACCATTAGATTCCTCTTGGAATTCTGAGAAAAATGAGTATAAACACTCTATACTTCTCTCAAAGAACTCAATAACACGCAAAATGAGACAAATCCAAAATAGGAACACCTCTTGCATGCAAAACAAGGTAAATCTACACTTAACACAAATTACAATGCATCTCCTCTACAAACTGACATGTATTTTCCATGTCTTGTGCATTGGTTTTTTGTGTTAATTAAATATCCTAGGTCGGTCAAAACCATGGCTCGACCTTCATGCTAACGTCGACATCAATTTAAATGTAAATATGTTGGTTTCCTATAACAAAATGAGCCTTTTCTCATTGGTTAAAATGTTGGCATGTGGGGGAGGAGGTCACAGCTTCAAACCCGTGGACCTCTCCCTCTTTGGCGTGCAGTTATATATTTGTTGGTTATATAGAGTATGGTGTTTTAATACATATATGTGGTGGCATAAACCTTAACGACCCTCACGAATATGGAATATGGTTACATTGGATACTATGGGATTGGAGGCTATCCCTCGATCCCTTTTTAGCGTCGAATATACCATTACACAACTTAAATGGAATTTTTTCCATATGACTATCAAATCACATGCTTTGGTATATGGGTAAATAGGTGTTGTTTCATGCATGAGGTTGAGGGTTTGATCCTTGTTAACCCACCATAATTTTGGAATATATTAACCATGGAAGGGCAATGGTAGTTTTCCACGTATGGTCATTCCACACGTCAAACGTCGATTGGTCCACCTCAGATTGTGCAATTTCCATGTCACCTTGTATGACCTACCAACTTAGTTGTACGACATGCCACTTGGTTCCCTCTGGTGTTTCCATGTCAATGTTTTACGACCTGTATGGATGTGCCACATGTCACCCTTCAAATGGTGCCATATGGCACCCCCTTTTTTCATTTTTCCCTGTTTTCTTGAAAACTTCAAATGGCCATACCTTTATCATGCAACGTTTGTTTGAGGCGATTCACATGCCATTGGAAATCTCTTGTTGATAGCTACGCAATGAAGTCATTTTCAAGAGCATTTTAGATGTTCAACTTTTTATCGTTCTAGATCCTCCTGGATCACACCTCCCCACTAAAAAAAAATTGTACCTCCAAAAATATGGATTATTCAGAAATGAAGTGAGGATGCTTCCGCCTCACTTGTCCAATATCATCCATCCTTCCTTCTTGGATAATGGGCACATGACTCATCACAATAATAATTAAGACTGAAACCACATTGTTGACCAAGTTAACCATTCCCTTATATTCACAAACTCTTCCATTCATTGTTCCAGCTACTAGCCATATTTCAATGACTAGTACCAAACTGAAAAAAAAAATTGAATATACATATGCGAAAGAGAATGAGCCATTAACATATTTTCCCTTTTTAATAGGAACAACATCAACCAAAGGACCTATTTTACTTTCAACTATAGGTTGTAAATCTGGATCCTGGATACTAGCATTAACTAGCATTTTCATGTGCCCTGTAGTGACAACTGTCAAATTCATCTTCATTTAATGAGCTCTCACAATGAACTCAATCCCATCCTTGAAAATATGATACTTGTTCTCTTCCCCATAGAGAATGGCCTTCCTATCATATAAGTATGGACTTCCCAAAACCATCCTGCAAATGCCAAGTGGAACCACGTCTAACTCTACCTCATCAATGAAAATGGATGTGATCGCAAACCGTAACTTACATTCTTTAGTTACCTGTAACTAAACATTATCAAAAATCCAACCCAAAGGATACAGTCTCGGATGAGGCCTAGTTTTCAATCCCAAATTCTAAACAACTTGCTCTGAAATAAGATTTACTTGTGATCCACTATCAACAAGTGTATCAATCTGAGTGTGATTTGAGATAACTTGTAAATGAAATAGTTCTTTTATGTGCCTTCCATCATGGATTACTTTATACTTTGTAGAAGAAGTATGTGAACTAGAACTAGCAACAAAAAATACATCTTTAACACCCATAGTTGTAAATTTAGAATCCGATCCAAAACTCTGGACTATGGTTGTGGCCTTCTATTTACCCTTGTCCTTGAACTTCTTTGGTATCCTCTTTGGATGCAACTTCCAACATGTTTCCTACTCATGTCCTTTCTTCTTGCAATGGGAACATGTAGGCTTTTGTTCTTCTTTTCCCTTTGACTAATTATCGAAGTTGTGTAGCTTCTTCGACTTCTTCTCGAATTTATGTGGCTTATTCAACTACTTCTCGAAGTAATGTGGATTTCCTTTTCTTCTTTTGATCCTCGTACATTTCTTACACCATGGCCTTCATTTCCATGAATGAAAAAAAGAATGCCTCTTTAGTACTGAAAGGATTTGGATTAGAAGAAGCCATGTCTTTTGTTTAAGCCATTTCTTTCTTTAAAAATGCACCCCTCAAACCAATCTCAGGAATGTAATCTTAAAACTATCCTTCACCAAGACTAAGTTTTGACCTCGTAAGCATTCACTCGCAAATACATGTCAAGCCATCTTTGATACCAACTTGATCCAAAAATCTTTATATGTCAATTAGTTCTTAAGAAGACACTAATATCCAACCAAATTTGGGAAATGAAGATCGTTATGATTATTTGCAAAATATCATGTGAATAACTCTTACTTATCCATAAACTTCACTAATAAAAAATAACTTGGAGAAATAAGAATGCCAAAATAGAGAGAAATATAGACAACAAATAACAAGGCTCATTATATAGTTTGGTAACGGAGTTTACCCATCTTGGACTACGTCTTCGGGTCCGCTTCCAAATAGTGAGACTGCTCTATTAATGCTCGAATGCCAAAATTACAATGAATGGACTTACAAATACCAATGTTTTGAAGACATCTTTCAAGTCTACTGCTCAATCCCAAAAACAAAGGTCACCACTGAATTACTCACGAAATTATGTGAAAAATGAGTATAAACTTGACTATGTTCTGAACGGGTGCTTAAAGACCCCCTATTGCACACATAATGGGACTATGGGTACCAAGCATGAAAATATGAACCAATACTTTCATATATAACAGTTTTACACAGAACTGACATCGTCATCAGATTCCTCTTGAAATTCTGAGAAAAATGAGTATAAACACTCTATACTTCTCTCAAATAACTCAATAGCACACAAAACGAGACAAATCAAAAATAGGAACACCTATTGCACACAAAACGAGGAAAATATTGACTTGGAATGAATTACAATGCATATTCTCTACAAACTAGCATGCATTTTCCATGTCCCGTGCATTGGTTTTTTTGCTGGTTAAATATCCTAGGTCAACCAAAACCATGGCCCAGCCTTCACGCTAACATTGGCATCAATTGAAATGTTAAACCATTGGTTTCCCTTAACAAAAGGTTCCTTTGGTGCATTGTATAAAACTTTGGCATGTGGGGAAGGAGGTCATGGCTTCAAACCCACAGAACCCTCCCCCTTTGACACACGATTATATATTTGTTGGTTATATATAGTATTGTGTTTTAATACATATATGTCTTGGCATAAACCTTAATGCCCCCACAAATATATGGCATATGGTTACATTGGATACCATGGGATCGGGGTATAGCCCTTGGTCAATTTTTCCCGTCGAATATACCATTACACAACTTAAATATAATTTGTTTCATATGACTTTCAAGCCACATGCTTTGGTATATCTGTAAGTCGTTGTTTTTTCATGCATGAGGTCGAGGGTTCGATCCTTTTTTACCCACCATAATTTTGGAATATATTAACCATAAAATCCAATGGGATGCTTCCACATGGAAAATTCTCATTGGTCCATCGGTATAGCCTCCACATGTATGGTCATTCCACGTGTCCAACACCGATTAGTCCACCTCTGACTATACAATTTCCATGTCACCTTGTACAACCTTCCAACCTAGTTGTACAACATGCCACATGGTGCCTTGTGATGTTTCCACATCAGTGTCATACGACGTGTATGGATGTTCCACGTGTCACCCTTCTAGTGGTGCCATGTGGCACCCCCTTTTTTCCTTTAGCCTTGTTTTCTTGAAAACTAAAAACGATCATAACTTTTTCATACAAAATCTGTTTGAGGTGATTCACATGCCATTGGAAAGATATCACCGAGCTCTACACAATGCAGTCATTTTCAAGAGAATTTTAGATGATAAAATTTTGAGCATTCCAGATCCTCCTAGATCACACCTCCCCACTAAAGAACTTTTAGACCTCCAAAAATATGGATTATTCAGAAATGAAGTGAGGATGCTTCCACCTCACTTGTCCAATATCATCCATGCTTCCTTCTTGGATGATTAGCACCTGAATCATCACAATAATAATGAATATTGAAACCACATTGTTGACCAAGTTAACCATTCCCTTATATTCACAAACTTCATCATTCATTGTTGCAACTACTAACCATACGCCATTGACTAGTAACAAACTGAAAAACAAAACAGAATATACAGATGTGAAAGAGAATGAACCATCAAGATATTTTCCCTCCTTAATAGCAACAACATCAACCAAAGGACCTATTTTACTTTCAATTGTAGGTTGTAAATATGGATCCTAGATACTAGCATTAACTAGCATTTTCACGTGCCCTATAGTGACAACTGTCAAATTCGTCTTCATCTGATGATCTCTAACAATGAAATCAATCCGATCCTTGAAAATATGATGCTTGTTCTGTTCCCTGTAGAAAATTTCCTTCCTTTCATACAAGTATGAACTTCCCAAAAGCATCTCACAAATGTCAAGTGGAACCACATCTAACTATACCTCATCAATGAAACTGGATGTGATCACAAACAATAACTTGCATTATTTAATTACTTGTAACTGAACATTATCACAAATCCAACCTGTTGAGGGGTCCTACATCCCTTTAACTCAACAACAGGAACCAAAACCGACACCGAGGTCCAATTAGACTCTGCAACGTTTAATAGTGGAATGGTTCTCTAGATCTTGCGATCCGACCAATTAATCAATGGGATTTACGTATTGATTAACAAGATATCTTCTTGTGAAAACTCCTCCTTTAGTTTGAACATTATCTTTTTTGTATTTTCTCTTATTAGATGGGTCTGATAAAAAGATAGGTGTTGGTATAAACCAGTTGGGTAAAAAGGGGGAAACTTAACTATTGAACAAGGCTAAGCTCAGGATAACCCTCATTCTCAAGCATGTAGACAAATATTTTCACACCTGTGACAAGCCTAGTACTAATACATCAACTTGCTGGTATTTCAATTATTGACTGAGATACACTTATCGAAAGAAAACATACATGCAGTAAAATGATGGCAAGAAAAATAGTTTCCTTAGATCTAATCACTAATCACACACTAACAGAACGATTTGATTTCCATCATTAGAGACAAGAATTATAAAAAATATTGAATCAACTAACTTATCAATAGATTCAGAAACTCTTACTCATTACAACATCCATTCATGAGATCAATTTGAAAGTAATTCCTCTTTAGATCCAATCACACACACCTTTGATGAAAAACAAAAGTTTGTCTCCGGTCAGAAACAAGACTTCTCAATTAAGGTAGTTCCAAAATAGTTCTTTACAATTCCAAAAATGAGGGTCTTTGCCCAAAGTGAAAGCTAAGTAAAACAAAACACCTCTAGATGACTCTGTCTTTTAAGAGTCATCAAATGGTTTCACATAAGTGGATGACTCTTATCATACACTGACCATTTGATGAAGAGTTCCTCGCATGTGTTAGCATACAAGAATCTGTCTTGGTCCATTGGGGTCGAAAGGATCTCCTTTATTTCCACTGCTAATGCTTGATACTTGACTACTTTAACACTTAACTGTTGTAATACTGTTTGAGCCTTGATCGGGTCCTCCATAAACGTTTTTACTTGACCTAGCACCATGGTGGCCACCTTTTTTATCTCTGCAGTCCAATACGAGTCTCGTTCTGCATGTTGTTTGACTATGTCATGCAAGTCAAAAAATTCCCCAAGTGAGCTGAATTCTGGGAGATCGATGTCTCTCATCCCGCGATTGATCTTGATCCAGCTTATTTCACAAACGTCCCATTTCTCTTGAATCTCTCACTGAGGTTCTTGGTCCATCTTCACCCAGTATTCGACTAACTTCCTTATACGATCAATGTTGTTGTCCCTTAGCACCCGAATGTCATGCTCTTCAGCGTCTTAGCCCTTTTGATCCATGTTGATGCAATCAATTCTTTCCACCGCTTGGTGGGCCTTCTCATACCATATTTCCATGTATTTTCATGTCGCTAGTGCCATAAGTGTGTCTTCTTGGAAGTCGTCTATCCCTGCAGTGAAAAGGTGTGGCTCACTCATGAATTTTCCATACGCGTGTTGGAACTCACTGCTTAAAAACACCGTGGCTTGTGTGGAGTCTTGGTAGTATTTCACCAAGTGGCACAGATGATCCAACTACTTTAGCACAACAAATAGCTTCTCTTCATCTTTCCTGTCTCTATATAAGGAGGCATCTGTGATCGCCATCCCTGCGTTGATAAGATTGAAAATTTTGGCATGCTCTTTGCTAATCAATTTCTCCTCTATGGTGGTGAGTGTTATCATTGAAATTTCGTCCGCAACATTGCACGCAAATGGTTATAGAAATACAACAGTTCCAACAACATTTAGTTCACCTGAAACACCAAAATGCATTTCAAAAGGAAAAAACTATACAATTGGGCAAAATCTGACATGCACAAACTCACTAAAGGAAGCCCACGCACAGTGCATGAGCCAACAAAGCCCGTAGAGCACACAATGCGCCATATGTGCGACTGTTTACGAGAAAAACCGCGCACTCCTATGAATGATGCATTTATGGTTCTGGTCGCCCCCCCAACCACTTATGGACCGACTCCCAACTTGATTTGACCTTCAAATCTGAGTGAAATTCGAATGGGGGGTTGGTCAAGGACTAAAGGGTGCCCTAAAGGGCCCCTTGTTCACACTAAGAACCGGTTGAATTTTTTCTTGAAGAAATGCTATAAATGGAAGCCATGGGTGCACTAAGAAACCAATATATTCATAGTATTGTTATGTTTCCTCAATCCTCTCTTGAGAATCCTCTTTTCTCCTTGGAGCATTCAAGCATCATTGCAATAGGTCATTCCACTCACCTATTGAGGGAATAGGCATTGATTTTCTTGATCATTTGCCATTTTTCTTCCATTGTAAGAAGAGTTATCCATTAGGGAACTCAAGATCCCTTCCAAGGAGGAAGAGGGGACCCATAAGTCCTCATTTGTTCTCTACGGTGTTTTGAAAACTAATATAGTTATCCATTGGTGGCATAATCTTTGTCATTGGTTGATTGTTTTTGGTTCTAAGTTTCTTATGCATTCTAGTTTTTATTTCCTTAGTTGTTTAGTTTTTTTATTTGTTTATTACATGTGTTTGGCTTGTTTAAACCACTCACTAACTTATGTCTTGTCTAGCAGGACCAACTAGGCATGCAAGTGCCATTGTTTTACTCACCCAAGTGACGAAACGGACATAACATATTGGCGACCATACTGAGGAAAGGTATCAAATTCCACCCTATTTGGGCTTAGAGAGCACTTCGTTTTAATCAATTTGTCTTGCAAGTACCAAAACTGACCCATCCTTCCCTATCAAAAGAAAAATTCTGAGTTGGAGGAAGAGAATTTCACTTAAAAAAATTTACCCCTACACGTATCAAAAAGTGTGCAGGTATTCCAGCTCACAGACGTGCACTCAGTGCATTATGCACCCAAAAGGCTTATTTTCTCTGAGCACTATACGCCCACTGCACCTTTGTCAGAATTGTAACCTGCGCACATATCCATATTTTCAAAATTGTAAGGGTTTTTGTGATGATTTGAAGGCCCCTAGCCTTCATATTCGTACTTTCATGCAATTTGTAATTCTCATTCACTCCACTTAGACTCCTTTCCCATATGAAAGGTTAGCTAAACATAGGCACTTAGGGGGTAAAAAAGAACCAAATATTCTCCTCTTTTGTTTTGGTTACCACATGGATGGCTTGTTTGGTTTGTAAAATTTGAGTTGAGATTATTTCTATCACATATAAAAACACTTACATTGGGACCAAAAAATAAATTTCATCATCGAGTATGCTCTTCTCTCACACCATATAGCAATATTGAGAATCAAAAAGGTGATTAAAGGGACATTTTATATCCCTTAAACAAAATCATTAGGAGAGGACAAAGCCCCCCTAGGGCTTCTCTTAGTTTCTTTTTTAAATCATCTTAAATTTGTCAGGTCCCATACATGCCCACATGTTGAAAACTTAGGATAGTTTCTTGAAGTTTTGTTTCTTAGTTTACATCACCAATGAAGTTTAAAGATCAAAGTAACAGGCCCATACATTCCCACATGCTTACAATCTAGGACAATTTTCAATATTTCTTAGTGTAAACAACATTTAGGGAGTTTAAAGGATTGGTAAGGACCCATATGTCCACATGCTATCTCTTTAGGTATTTTAAAATTCCGCAAGGTTGTACCAATGACACTTAGTAAGCTAGGTAACAAATATTTGTAAGGACCACAGGAAGTCCACATGTTGCAATCTCACACCTAATTTATTAAGAACTTGGCACATGTTTTCACTTGCTCACACACAAAGTCACTCCTCACTGACATAATTTCCATTTTTGAATTGTGGAGGTTGAAGTAGGTTTTCTCCAAAAAAATTCTAAAACGTCCCACTATTTCTTTGGAAATTATCCACACCCACTTAATTCAACCGAGATTGGTTCACACCCCCAATCTCTCAGCCCACTACATCTAAATGTTTTCTAAAAACTCAGTAAGTTTTCCTCCATAGAAAGTGCCAAAATAAATTTTTTAGTCTAGGTAGGATCTCGGGGGTAGGCATCCAAATAACCCTCTGTTATCTGGTTCTCACATATTCAAACATTAGAAGTTGACAACTAGGGAAATTTCAAAATCCTCCAAGTCAAGTGTTCCTACACCATAAGGTAGAGAGATACCCATGAAGGGTCGAAGGCCAAGCTCCATTTATTCTATGCGTCCCCCCTTGAGTCACCTAACTCTTGGAAGGGATCCAACCCATGACCCATTTATGAAGCCGGAAATCTAAATGCCACACTTTGACCGAGGCACCTAGTGACCAAATTTAGGACATCTGCCCAAGTGGAAATTGTGGGTTGCAATTGAACATTGATCAAATTTTGTGTGGCTATTGGGAAATATCGTCAGCTCTTTCGGGATATGCACCCTCTACCCATCATTATAACTGATTATTTTAACCTTCACTAGTTCCTCTTCCGGTGGCTTCAAACCCAACTGTTGAGTGCTCCTGGAAGGTCTAGTGCTATTTGATAGGAAGGATGATACATCTTTTATGACACAAGAATTTTATTTTATTTTATTCCCCCACGTGGACAAAATCCACCTACCCACATGATGCTCATTTGAATACATGCAATTGTGAGTCATATTATCTTATGAAGGTTCAAATTATACAAAGATCTTGTTCACCTATTTTTTCTCTCATCACCACTTTCACACATTCACTTAGATAGTCAGACGCCATAGGGGACCCACCGAATCCCTGTTGGTCCAAACACTTGCAAAATCTCCCTTCTGTTCTAGGGGGAATTCCTAGTCTTGCCAACTCACTGACTCAACCATCTCACACCCCCGTGAGTGCTACTATTTTGGTATCAGTGCTACTTGGTTCCACTTTGCTTGGGTCCAATTCCCAATGAAATCCATCCACTAGATCTCTTTCACAAGGAGGCGGGNGGGGGGGGGGGGGACTTATTCTCAAAGGAGAAGTACAACCCCACCAAATCCCTTTCACATTTGATCTAGATAGAGGAGAACCATGCCTCCTTTCTCTGGTAGCTTTCCAAATACCAGTAAATATTCAAAATATCATAGTTCATCGATGTATCATCGATGAAGGTGCATCCACATGCATCATGTCCAAAACTATTTGGAAAACACTTGGCTCCCCTGAGCTAGTACCATCTGCCATCACCTTGTGAGCCTATGATGGTCGACTGTCATCCCCTGAAGGGCTCTTCCAAAATTCCCCCGTCAAACTCGGGGGAAAAACCATCCTCATAGACATTGAAGTTATCAATGGCCCACTCGATTACAATATCTTATTCAAACATATCTACATGCACGCTATGAAGGAAGTGATAGCTTCTGTGTTTCGAACGATGATGTTCCCCCACAACGGGAAAATCATCACCATTGAACAAATTACACATTATGATCCTAACCATTTAGCCAACATCGATAACATTCTTACTCTTGTATACACTATCTTAGATGATTATTCACTCATTGACATGGGTCCTGGAATTTTCAAACACCCATCTTTGTTGGGGGCATATCATGCAATACCACCCCTCCTACACACTTCAACACAAGTGTGTGTCATATCTTCTAAAGAAACATATAACGGATACACTATTCCTCCCACATAGGCCTCTCCTCATCCTGATGTTCCACCAGTTAAAGAACTATTACCTCAAGAATCTCTTGAGAACCCTACTACACCACTTATCCTTGATTCCCCCCCCGTCCAAGGGAAAATCCCGTTTTGGGAGACAATCCCCAAAGCCATTACTCAAATTCCCTTTTTCTACCCCCCACTGGGATTTCAATCATTTCAGGTAGCTATAATGCTTACCATTCCAAACATGGTACTGGCTATCCTAGTATGGTATCTTCACCCTCCAGCGATGGTTCCTCAGCCATCTCTCCCTCCTCGGTTAGAGGGAATCCCAAAGTAGATTCTAGTCCAGGCTCCAGCCGCACCATCCACACCCCCAACTATTAACACCACAACTAATAATGGGGTCAGATGAAAGAAGAAAGATCCCACGGATCCACTTCCTCCCTAAGTTCAACCTCCTTGCGCACTATGCGAAAAAGAGGGACACCCCAACAATAGATGTCTCACTCTTCCTGAATTACGCTATTTGATCCAACTCCCTCGATTAACCACATTTATCATAGCTTCACCAAGTACATCTAGTACTACTACAATGTCCCCCACTACAGGCAGTAAAGGGTTGTGAACCAAATTCTCTTGTGCCATATGTTCAGAATATGGACACTACATTCATCATTGCCAAGATCTACCTCAATTTCGCCAGACACTAGTTGAAAAATGCCAAACCTTTCAATAAGAGCCCTCTCCACTACCCCCTACTGGTGCTCACGTCACTGACATTCGCTATGTCTCTTCCTCAGTCCCCGAGCGGATGAGATTCCCTTGCGCTCTCTGTGACTCACTGACTCACTTTACATAAATATGTCCTCTGATTATTGCGTACTGAGGTCATCATTTAACCCCTATTCAATCACATATTATCACCTCACCATTGGTACTTCAATATTTAGATACTATCAATATTACCACCCCTAAACCTACCCTTTTACAGCCATCCGTATGACCCCTAACTCAAAACTAGGAAATTTATGCTATGCAAGAGGATGGGACCACTTACCTGACTCTCACAACTCCAGGATCAGTCGATTCGAGCTCCTGTAATCTTCAAAACTCCTCCAAATACGCTCGTCAAATCACTATAGCGACGAGTACGAATCAGGTGGCATTGTGGGCCCACCAACCATATATAGTCCATTTTTTCAAACTTACACACTCCGTTAGAGGAGCCCAGGGCCTCTATTTCTCGATCCATTTTTAGCCACGAGATCATGGTCCTGCCATCTACACAGTCACATTCCCTGGGTCATCATTTGAACTTGAATGTAGGGGAGCATTTTTCTCACATCACGTCTAGGTATGCATGCTCATGTTCAAAATTATCAAATAGTTGTTATATGTTCCTTATCATCAGATATTGTTCACATTGGGTATTTTGGTTTTCATGTGTGCAGGTACTTGGTCGTCACAAACGAGGAATCCTCTTCAGGTATATGTTCAACACTGGCATGTAATAATTCCCTCTGAATATAAATTGCATCTCCCAGTCACACCCTCCGACGTTTACCTTTAGGGTCCTTACATCTGGCTCTGCAATACCATCACCGCCACTGCATTTTGGCACTGTCACCCAATATCACTCTCCCCACATGAGTTGTACCATTCATAGTTCCCCTCGACAATTTTACACTCATGCTTCTTTCACCCCCTAGGGATGGGAGTCCCGATATTCTTATGCACTTCTGAGAATAAGCCACATACTTCTTCTCATCACATTGCTATCTTTCCCAATGGACTCCAAGGTTATCTCATCTCGATTATATTTGACTGCACCTCCTTAGTATCACTATCCCTCCACCTCATACACCATCAGTTTTCCCATCTGCAGATTTCCATCCATTCATTTACCTCATATAGAAACCCACCCATGGCCCCCCCCACCCTACGACAGTTCTCTTTGCAACTTGTGCCCTTACAGGCCAAGCCATCTCGCACTGGGGCACCTGTTTCTGTATCCGTACACTCATCCCAAATTATTATTTATTTATTTGGTAATTGTAAAAAGCCCTTGTTTCTAGCATTTACTTAGCTTTTTGTCATCGCCTTTGATGACCTTCTTTTTCTGGCAACGCAACCCATGTCAACCTTGGTTGGGGCATTCACTCTCCATTTCCGAAATCATTCACAAAGCCCGAGCATTCCAAAGTCCATGTAACCTTGATCTCTGAGTTTTTTCACTTTGTGAAGCCTTTGGCACAATTTAGCCCCATATCTAGTCGTCTCCCTGACACTAGATACAGTTTTATGGTTGCTACCAATCACCCTTCAAACATACCCCCAGTCAAGGGCACTCTTGAGTCTCACCACATCTTGACTTCGTCCATGTTCCCTATCAGTCCCTGATCTTATTTATGTGGATTTAACGAATCCCTTTGCTTCTTGGATTCACATCTCCCTTTCTGTTGACATCAACACAGTTTCCAGAAGGGTGACAATATCTTGACTCTTATTACCTTTACAATGAGGAGTCTCAGATGGCACAAAGAGAAACATCATTTCTATTTGATTTCGTTGACCCCCATAACATTCGACTTCAGCAAAATCTCATGTTACGGTGGGTATTACTATGCAACTATTGAAATTTTTTTATACCAGCTAAAGGCCTCTGAATTTGTTAGGCCATCAATGCCTACGAGTCATCAACACTTTTGAAAGGCGTCCTTTCCTCTTTTCATAGTATATTCACCATTTAGAATTTCCATCTGTCGTTATCAAACTTCCCTGAAGGGCGCTGCAGATATCTACATCAGCATACAACTTCATTTATTGTCTTACATTTTGAGTTACATGACACGAGCATGGGGCATGCCCGCCTCGTTTGTATACAGATTTTATTTTTTCTCCCTAGAGAAAGGTTTGGGTCCCATAGTTTCTCCTCTCCATCCAACAAATCGCTCTTGTAGTTCCTCTCAACACTCTTCATTACAATGGCACTCTCAGTAAAAGAAACATTGATGTATTTTGGCTATGCGTTTTCTCTTAACC
Source organism: Picea mariana (assembly GCA_032191745.1). NCBI lineage: Eukaryota > Viridiplantae > Streptophyta > Pinopsida > Pinales > Pinaceae > Picea > Picea mariana. The sequence continues at coordinate 8,884 of JASDQU010208797.1, read as the reverse complement.
TCACACATCAGGGGCATCTGTTATCACTGCAATTTCTCCCACGACATTGCACACAAATGGTTACAGAAATACAACAATGTCAACATCATTTAGTTCACCTACAACAAAAAAATACATTTCAAAAGGAAAAAACTATACAATTGGGCAAAACCTCACATGCACAAACTCACTAAAGGAAGCACGTGCACAGTGCATGGGCCAACAAAGCCTGTAGAATGCACAATGTGCCATATGTGGAATTTTGTACAAGAAAATCCACACACTCCTATGAACGATGCATTTATGGTTCTTGTCAGCCCCCGAACCACTTATGGACCAACTCCCAACTTGATTTGACCTTCAAATATGAGTGAAATACGAATGGAGGGTAGGTCAAGAACAAAGGGTGCCCTAAAGGGCCCCTTGTTCACACTAAGAATCACTTGAATTTTACCTTGAAGAAATGCTATAAATGGAAGCCATGGATGCACTAAGAAACCAAGATATTCGTAGTATTGTTATGTTGCCTCGATCCTCCCTTGAGAATCTTCTTTTCTCCTTGGAGCATTCAAGCATCATTGCAATAGGCCATTCCACTCACCTATTGAGGGAATAGGCATTGATTTTCTTCATCATCTGCCATTTTTCTTCCATTGTAAGAAGAGATCTCCATTAGGGAACTCAAAATCCCTCCCAAGGAGAAAGAGGGGACCCATAAGTCCATATTTTTTCTCTACGGTGTTTTGCCAACTAATACAGTTATTCATTGGTGTCATAATCTTAGTCATTAGTTGATTGTTTTTGGTTCTAAGTTTCTTATGCATTCTCGTTTTTATTTCCTTAGTTGTTCAGTTTGTTTGTTTGTTTATTACATGTTTTTGGCTTATTTAAACCATTCACTAAATTTGTTCTTGTCTAGCAGGCCCAACTAGGTATGCAAGTGCCATTGTTTTTCTCACCCAAGTGACGAAATGAGCACACCAATGAGGATCAAACTGTCTAATGTAATCTTCCTCTTATTAGTGGTTCTCTTCATGATGGCTTTCCTCTTTCGTTCATAGGTGATTTATTTTATATCGTCGACCTCATCAAATGGTTTGGAGATTTGTTATTCTCCCCAAGTTAGAGTATTTCCCAGGCTCCTGATTGTGTGTATCTGTTCAAGGCTGGGTTCTTGAACCTATTCTATGTTTTTTGATGGTTCGACCTCTGGTCGTTGCTCATCAGTTGGCAAGGTACCGACCAAAACTGAGGAATCAGGGGTAGGTTTGGTACTTACTTTGTAATCATCTATTGAAACATTGATTTCCTATTGTGGAATTTCTCCTTCTTGTTCTCTTGATCCTAGCTCATCCATCGAGCTATCCATTGGTGTTCCCGATATTTCAGTTGGCTCAACGTCCAAGGCACTTTCTACCTCATGCTCGCTATGCAGGTGGCTCTGAATTGAAGCATCGGGACCCAGGAAAGATGGTTTCTCAGGTTCTTTCTCCTCTGTAATTTTCACCAAAGTGACCAGGGACACCTATGAACTCTCATCATCATCGTAGATGGTTATTAAATCAAACAGGGGATTTGGTATACTTGTTCTCCCTGATGTCCTTGCTATCTCAGGCTGAGCCAAAACTTCCCCAGGTGATCTGACTTTTGGTGGTGGATCTTCAGGGTTATCTGACCTGATGGTTTCTTCAATCTGTATCGGCTCTAGGCCACTTGGTTCCCCTTAGTTTTCAACTAGGTCATGAGAGGGGACCCTCTCCATCTCTACCAAATCAGGATCATTTTTCAATTGATCAATGATTCTTTGTGCCCCTTCTATGTGCCTCGGTTTTTTCCAACACTTTGATTTCTTCCCTGGCTATGAGGTCCTCTTGAGCTGACTGATCTATCATTTCAACCTATTCATCCATTCTCATGGCCTTGAACCTGGTCCTGTTTGGGTTGGCCATCCTTTAGACCACCTCGTCCCAATCTCGGGCACACTCTGTGAACATTTCATCCTCAAACTCATCATGAGCATACGACTAGTAGGATGATACTTGCGAAGTGTCTTGGGGGACCATGCCTTTAGGATCATTCTTGCAGAATCAAACTATCTGGAATCTGAATTACAGTTGGTTAAGCCCCTCTTGTTTGGCTTGAGCAGTATCCTTCACTGGATAGAACCTTATATGAAAATTGCAGGGTATGAAAGCTCGTTTATTTTCTTTAACCAATGTGGCATTATATCCTTGCAGGATTGTATCATAACAAATTCCTCCCACAACGAGCCGGTCTGGGACATGAGAAGGTAGGAGATGTGGTGCTCTGGTGGCCCCGAACACCCTGATGTAGGTTGAGCATTCGTCCAAGTACCAATGTCCTACCTTGGCTATCATTTTCTTGGCTGTCGAAGACAGTCTTGGGCATTCCTTCTTAAAAATACTAAAATTAATGCAGGTAATTAATTCATCATAGATGAGTGCATAAGATTTTTTATACATGTTCTCCCATAGAATGTTGAAGTATACATGGACCGGGAGCTTCGCAACATGTTGTCTTAGATTCATGATGGTGAAGACATTCCTTGTGCACATGACATCGATTAGGTACGAGGCCATGTAGAATGTTGGTGCCTCTCCTTCCTTCAGTGTCTGAGCATGTTGTACATAGATGCTTAATTGTTTTGAGATTATCTCTCCCCAGTTTAAGCTGCTCCTAACGATTGCCATTGTGTACACCAAAGGCATCCATGCTTTTGAAAACTTGGAGAAAACCTTTTCTCCATATAACTGACAGAGGAGAGCCGTCAAATAGATGTATATCTCCCTTAGGTTGAGTAGTCCATACCAGCCATTTCTGTGGTTAGTGAACTTCTTGTCCTCCTTCCACCATGAGGCCATCAATCGGTTGGTTTCATGGAACTCATAGAACTTCACCACGAAGTCCGTGTTGTGTCGCTCCTCTGGGTCCGTGAGTTTATAGTATTTTTGGACTTCTATCGAGAGGAAAAATCCAACGCATCTACCATTCTCATCATTTATCAATCATTTCTTCCCATCTGTGTGGTCGATGAGCCATTTCAAAACCTCTATGCAGGGGAAAATCGAGGTTCTATTTGCCACTATGTGTAAATACGACCGTCGAATGTTTGAGAACACCTGGTCATCGAGCGCCCTTACATCTGGGTCATTGTGTGGGATATATTCTGGGTATTCTTCTCAGCTAATCATGTTAAAGATATCCCCCCACTATGGGAGCACTACTTTGGACCCAGTGCTTGCTTCAGTATCACCGAAGGCTGGAGGTTGGGAAAAAGATTTCTTTGTCAATGTTTTGATGATAGGCTCTGCCCTAGGAGCATACTCCAACTGCCTTGCGGTCCTTGGAGAAGAACCTTCGCCTGTTTCATCTTCCTTTAGCTTCGGCACCCTCTTTGATCGTCTAGTGGTTGGATTTCTCGGCATCATTTTTCCTACAACTAGAGCAGAGTTTAGATATTGTGTAAGAAACTGAATGTATGTATAAATTATGATTACCGAATTCACAAACTTGAACAGATACCTCTATAGCTTGTTAAACCTAGTTTCGATTATCAGAGGGTCAGTAAAGTCTTGAGATGCTCGCTTTTCTCCTTCGGATGCTCTGGATTTCAACTTGTGCGCAAGATGAATTGGTTCAAAAAACCGTTCTAGAGATTTAAAAAGGGATGTACTTACTTTGTTGCATCATCCATTCAATTCAGGTTATGAGTGTAATTTCATTAAATATGGCACCAGATCTTCAAAGATGTTTAAACTTAAATTCATCATGGGTTGATGCTACATGCGTGGGTGGTAATGTGTTCTATCGACGATTTCAAATTGTTGTTGTCTAAAAGGCACACACGGTAGAAAAAAATGTGGTATTGAGCATTAACTGGTCTACTAAATATCCAAATATGATCGTATCTTATGCCTCAAACATCCCATCGTTCTGATCTTTTAGTTGGTGGATCGGGGGTCAGGATTGTGCCTTGAACATTTTCGTTGATATCCTCTTGCAAAATCTCTAACGTCGATCGATCTTGTAGTACAATGCTGACATGGAAAAGCTGACTAGGAGGTGTGACTAGGACCCAGGGAACAAAAAAATATGACTCGGGATAAAACTAGACTATATGACCCCCTTACGTGGTAGAGACACGTGGCATTCGAGACCAGTGATTTCATTCTCTCGTGTTAATCGGAGTCAGGAATTTATTTAATCCATATGTTCTAAATCCCAATCCTAACTTGTCAACGCCGAAAAGTGTCAAGGATTGGCGATCGATGATAAACTTACCAAAGTGATCTCAGATTGGATCCCTCGAAAAAGTCTCGATGCCGAAAATGCATCGGGGATCGACGATCGGCGATAATTTTATCGTGATCAAAATGATTGTTGTAACCTTTCTGGATTTTCCCGAGTCCAATAAAGCGCATCGGTCATTGGCTATCGACGATTTCTTTACATCCTTTTTTAACGTTTGTATTTCTTGTATTTTTTCAATGCCGAAGGGAATGGGATATCTCTCGAACATTTATGAAAATAAATTACACAAACCAAAACCTCCTTCTGCCAATGTCGATGAGGATCGATGCTTGACGACTATTGTTTTTCTGTGGTTCCTTTACTTACTTGAATTATTTCTAACGTCGAACCTGAGCGCATTAGGTGCAGTGTTTAGCTTTTGATTCTTAATTAAGGTGTTAAGGTCTCTTAGACATGAGTTTTCACAAGTTCAAACAAACCTAACTAGGTGATAAGAGACATGAAAAACAAAACAAAGATAAACCATTTCCCAAAAAATGAAATCCAGTCAGATAGTGAAGAAACAAGTGGTACCCAAAAGTGAAAAAAATTGATAAGGATTTTAGGGTGTGTTGAGTGCTCAACAAATGGTGACTTACTGGGCAAAATCAGAATCTTTGTTCCACCCCCAGGCTCAACTGTTGCAGAATCTAGTTAAGAACTTAACTGGTTTTATCAGAGCCTTCTCTATCCTTGTGTTTGAAATTCCCCCGGTTCATGACTTTGGTCTTGCCTGTGGGGTTGCAACCTTTATTCCACCTTTGTTCCCTTTAACCATGACCCATGCCCTCTTTTGACAAGAGCCGAAGAAAGAATTCACTCGCACCAGGCCTTTTAGTTATCACCATTCACTTGCTACGGTGTTGCTCAATTTCCAATGAGCGTCCATAGCCCCGACGAAGTGACCCTGATGAAACTTCAAATGTTTTCCCTTCGTCTCATTCGCTCTGTCCCATTTCAGGACTAAGTCTCCTACTTAAAAATTCTTCTCTTTGGTCTTATTCTTGTCAAACCACCTTTTAACTATCTTTTGATGAGAAATGAACTTTGATTTTTATTTCTCCCTTTCTTCTTCCAACATGAGGAGGGTATCAATTCTTTGTTGAATAACCAATGAGGGTTGTCCTATAGAATCTTGAGCAAGATGAAGAGATGGAAGATATAGCCCGTTCGGGAGAATGGATTCTTGTATGTATACCAGAAAGTATGGGGAATTCCCTATAGCTTCCTTGGGTGTTACCCTATCGGCCCATAAGGAATTATGAAGTGAACTATGCCAATTCCTTTGATTGTCTGCAACTAGATGGCTCGTCGGTCATGGACTAGATAATCTTGATGATAAGACTGAAGACATCATTGATTTCAAACAAGGACTTGATTGGACATTCAAGATGGTCGGATATGGAGGCAAGAGACAAACTGCAGAGGGGCCGACTCAGGCTTGGTGACAAACTTCCATTGGACAACAGTACAACAAATGATGGGACTCAGGCAGCATGGAATTAATCATAAGTTTACGAGGTCGGAGGCAACGCAAACTCTCCATATGTTTGGAAGAACAACCAAACGGAGGAGGAAACAACTCTATGCAGCAAGAAAATCTTCCTAAGGTGATATTAAATCCCAGGGTTTTATGAAAAAAAAGACAGATATGCTTTATCCAAGGACGACTCATTATGGTGCCAATAAAAAAAATACTTTTCCCTTCCTCGTTTTGGGGTATATATATATATATATATATATATATATATATATATATATATTTGTCTTTTTCAATAATTTTGGAAAAAGAATAAAAGAATGTTACGATACAAAGGAGAATCGAGTGTCGCAAACATACTAGTTCCAAACGCATGGAACACAAGGATGTTTAGGGAAAAGAGACATATGCAAGAAAAGGACACTCGGGAAAAATCCTCCAGGGGCCAAATGTATCAAGACGCAGAGGTAAAATGCTACAGAGCTTGTGTATAAGGCATGCTTCAGATGGTTCAGTTGATAGCAACATGGAGCCGACATTAGGCCAACGACGCGGGTATGGAAATGTGATTAACAAAACACACAATGGTAACGTCCTTCGATGTAAGTTTAATGAGCCCAGAGAAGGTAAGCTCGGCGGTTTTTCATATTCAGAGAGTCTGAAAAAACGTAAAAGGAGACTCCATTGGGGTACCTTTTTCGAAGGTAGTCTAGTCGGTTTGAAAAAGGGGTAAATTAGCACCGAAAAGACGTCTATTCAAAACCATTTTAACGAGTGTGATAAAGACAAGATCACTCAGCCATTTTTTTCATTTTTAAGGAGTTTGAAAAAAGCATAACTATGGACTCCATTAGGAATGTTCTTCTAGACCATTTTAACAAGTGTGAAAGAATAAGGTCACTCAACGATCTTTTCAATTTTTGGGAGTTTGAAAAGAGCTTAACTATGGACTCCAAGGGGGTTCCTTTTTCGTAAGTTTAGTCCCTCAGGCCTGAAAAAGGGGTAAAATTATACTTGAGGGTACTCTTCTAGAGAACTGAAGTTCCATAGAGTATACCTTTGTTCGTACAGTTGACCGTCCAGACCGAAAAAGGGGTAAACTACCGCTAGACAGATGTGACTTCAAATTTTAGTTTAACGAGCGTGAAATGCCACAAGATCGCTCAACAATATTTTCATGTTTAGAGGGTCTGAAAAGGGATTAAAAGAAGACCCGTAGAGGTTACTTTTCTCAGTTAATCCGGACGAGATCGAAAATCATAAATGAAGTCTCGCCAGATGTTGCTTTCGGATCTCAAAGCGAGCTTGAAAAACAACAAAGTTAGCTCATGATCGACACTTTGTGGGTCTATGTCGAGTATCTCCTTGGGGGAGCAGTATGTTCTGACGAAAACATTGTCTACGACGCTAGGGGTTCTGGAGATATTTATCGAGTGGTTTCAGCGATGTTTGTCATATTACCCTTAGCATAGACCTCGTGTGTGGCTAAGGGATTAATAGGACAAGACCTATCTCCAGCCATAGTCAAGGTGAATTCTCTTGCCTCGATTCTACTTAACTCTGGGAGGAGGTATGATATGTGATGAATATCATCCCAGGGTTTGTTAGCACTAGTCATTGCTTTAATTACTACTTCGTCAGAGGGCAAGACTAAGTCTAACGACTCGATGTTAGCGAGAGAACCTTGAGCCCAAATAGGCTCTAGAAGTGGATCGAACTCTTGTGCAGGAGTTGGATCAGTGTTGGATAATGCTTGTTGGACTAAAGAGTATGCTACTTCAACTGCGGACAAGGGCATGGACATGCCCGGGTGCCCTGTCCCATCCATTGTGACCGATGGGGAAGGAAGTATCCACAAATTGTCGAAGTAAGTCGTGCAGAACGACGAAACTTGAAAAATCTCAACCCTATGGTGACTGGATAAAAATTTGATATCGCCTTGAGGGGGTGGGTAATCGAAGGTACCCATCAAATATGGGCACAAACCAACCCCTACATTGACCACACCTGGTTGAGGATTATCAATCATCAGGACCGTGGATGCCCCCAATGAAGGGTCAGGTCTGGAGAAAAACAATTGATCGATGGTCACAATCCAGCCCTCGTGTGGAAACAACAAGACCCGAAAAACTGTAGCAACCATAGCTTGCATGGCATAAGTCCAAATCCTCCCTAACAAGAGGTTATAGTCAAGGGGTGCATCGACTACCTCTACCTCGACACACACGGTCGTCCCTCCTAACTGCACAGGGAAAAAGGCAATGATACCATGTGGTTGGAATGAATGACCATCAAAAGCAGTAAGGAGAGTAGGTGAAGGAGATAAAATAGGCGGACCAACAACCTTCCAACATGCCAATGACATAACGCAAGTCGAGGCGCTCTCTTCAACCACCGTGTGGAAGATATTTCGAGTAAAATTTTTCATGGGATAAGCCACTACTATCTGAAACGCTACTTGGTAAGGCAAACGAGGTTTTAGGTAAGTTGTATCTAGCATGATTTTACCCGGATTACAAGTATCGGTAGATCCTAAAGCAGTTAACAAGGATTTCCTCTACGAAGGGAAGCTTTGGAGGACCTCTAAAGCGGACATCGCTTAAGGGGTTTGTGATAAATCTTCCACCACAGAATAGTTCTGGGAGGCCCTTGTGTTTGGGTTCTGAGAAGCTTTTTTGAACATGTCTTTGGGGATGCGTGTTCTTCGACAACACAGGTATTCCAACAGAGGATGAACACCTTCAGTAACCACTCACATAACCAGATCAAAGATCAACACACCAATGTTTTCACGTGGTAAAACCCCTACGGGGAAACATCCACGGCCCCAGCCAATGCGGCCACTTGGAGAAGTTTATTAATGCAAAGAAAAATATTACAGAGAGATTTTACAAGAGAGTTTTTCACAATCGATCATTGGCAAATGACCCTCCATGCTCTTTAAATAGAGATCATGGACCAATCGGGTGTTAAGCCATGGATCAATGGTCGTTAATATCGAGGAGAGTATGAACCATCAGATCACTCTATGTCGGGAACAAATCATGACCGTCGAATTTCCTCACTACAAATGCATACTAATGCATACTAAAGAAACACACTTTTACCTAATGA
>JASDQU010208796.1:6206-18280 GCA_032191745.1 Picea mariana | reverse complement strand
TTCCCGGTGGGCCCCATCCTAACGTGTCAACAACATATAGTGTTGGACCCCCTCACTCCAAACCCGTTACCTTCACATCCCCCCTCTGACATACCGCCATACCGGTATTCCTATACCATCGTCGCCTAATGATGTCACATCCTACTACCCCTCCTTACTGAGTCCTGTCTCAGAACTCTGTCAGCTTGTCACCTCCATTTAAACTTTATAGGTCGCGTCCCACTTGCCTATCCTCAAATCACTGCCCTCCAAGTCATATTGGTACACTCGTCACACATCCTTCACCTGCCACCTGATACATCAAATGATCCATTGGCCATTTATTACAGGCTAAGATACCCATTATTTTTTTGACCTATCCCCCGTGCCCAACGAATACCCTTTCACTCAAAACTATCCCTGTTTCCACCATTCACACACTGCTCATAATCTCTGCGCACTAGAAAGATCTTTTTCCTCGCCTTTTCAACTAGTAACCCAGCCATAGCCATTTCCTACTAACGTTTTGTTTCAGTGTGCAGGTACATGTTGAATCAATGGCACCAAAATCCAAAAGATCAGAAGTCGAGGAAAATCCTTTCCTTCCACCTCCTGTCGATCTCAACCAGATTCCATTAGCTGATAAAGATTACCTGATCACAGAGACCAGGTTTGAATTCGACTTTGTGGATTTAAAGAAATGGTTTAAAGATACCTTCATAGATCAAAGTGATGAGATTGGGCTCTGGGAGTCAAATCTCCCTCTGTATCTATTTCCCCAAGTCCACCATTTTTTAGAGTTTGCCCTCAAATGCCAAGCGCATTACCTCCCCGATCAGAGAGCCATAGTATCATCGTCTGGAGAAACTCTTTTCTCCATCACACTAGAGGCCATTGATCAAATTATTCAAATACCTAGAGTCGAATCCCATTCTCCCCTCACCATCAAAATTCTAATAGACTTATACCAGAATCTGTCTTTTCCCCAAAGGGTGCATATTTTTTATCTTTTCCTCCCATAGGATGCCCAAATCCCCAAGAAAAATCCTCCTTACCATTCCTCCATGTTTTCAGAGAATGGAAACCAAATTATCTCAGCGTTATGTTGTCTCCTCCGCTATTTCTCAAACAAATGGGTGGATGAACCCATCTTGGGTTTTCTATCTATTTTCTCTGCTGAAGAAAAGGCCACCATCCAGTTCGATTACAACACTTTCCTAGCCGAGAACATCCACAATCAGTTGCTCAAATTCACCACGAAGGGAATGTTTTGATACTCTTCTATACTGGCCTACATGTTCACCTTCTTTCAAGCAGACATGCTCTCTTTCCCTATGCAGAAAATGGACCAGGATGGCAAACCATAGGATGTAACCTCTTAGACTTCATTGCTCAGAATAAACTCCATAGAGTTTGATTTCAAATAGTTTGTTGAGTAGTTTTACCATCTAGTGGTGAGCATGCTCAGTGGTAGACCAGAGTCGAGGATAAATGAGGAGGTCCAGAGAATCTTACACCTCTCATACCTCACCAAGACTGGAGATTGGTACCTCTATCAAAATCACAAAAAAAATAGTGTATATGGGTGTGAGTTAGCTCCATACAAACTACCCACATACTTACCTGTCAGGATATTTTCCTTGGTGTTTATTAGACAAATGATCAATTTGGATGATATACATTTTGTATCTCTGAGGAAGAAACAACAAATGAGAATCAAAGGGAAAATAGGACCTTTTATCTCCAACAGTAGAGTTGTTGGGGAAGAGGAAGACAAATTATTAAAGGAAATGAAATTTAGTACCAGTTTCTCCTGGCACTATGATTTGTGTGGGATCATTGCAGAGATGAGATCAAAAAATAAAAGTTCCCCATATGCTCACATGCTCAAAACAGAAATTGAGAAATATGCAAACCAAACAGAGCGGGAGGTGAACACTCTGGAAGAATTAGAACAACAGTCTCCTTCAGTCATTATCTCGCAAACAACCACTCCACAGGTACCAAAGGAGAAAATACCCAGGAAGGATGTCTCTCCTTCAATCTCTAAAATGACAACAGAGGATTTCTAGGTATACACAAAAAGGACTAAAACAACCCACACTACTCACATTTCTGGGGAGGAAGAGACCCAATCTACCAAAGTGATTGAGGGAGAACGTACACCACTTCTTTCAAGCAGCTATCAGATGATGTATACGTTTCCCTCAAAGAAGTAGACTGATACAACTATGACCACCCAACCTCCACCAGCAACTACAAAACTAAGTATTTTTGAAAAATATGACTTAATCAAGAAGAAGAATGAGATGCTGACAAGTCACACCTATGCTCAGTTCTGGAATAAGAAATCAACAGCACAACATAGGTTGTTCTTTGCTTTCGATACATAAAAAGGAAGAATGCACATGGAATTTCTGCAGCCATAGGTGCCTCATCCAAAGGAGATCACAGAATACAAAAGGTCCACTCTTGAATTCGATGCCAAGTAGGTTCATTCAACTGATCAAATGGATTTGCACAAGCAGAATGGAGAAATGGTTTTCTCCATATTGGCCCATGCTTCTACTATTGCAGCAAAATTATAGGTTTCTTTGAGAAATGTTCAAACCTAATTGAAATTGGACAAAATATCTTCTTTTGCAAAGGATAACGGGATTAAATCCTTAGAAGAATTGGTGCTAAAAATTGGGTATGATCCCTCAAATGTGAAAGAAACTAAGGAGTTGGTCAAGAAAAATAATGCTAACATAGCATCTCTGAGGAACCAACTGAAATTTCCAGCTACGGAAGATTCATAGGCCAAATATATAGCTGAGACAGAAGGGGAGAAAGAGGAATTGCTAAAGCTAATTATGGAACAGAACGCATAGATAAAGGAAATGGAAGCAGAGATGGAATGGTTGGTGAAATAGAAGGAACATGCCACACCTATGGAGGTCATCCCCCTGAGTGCAGTTCCCCTCACAGAAGTTAGCACAGCAACTATATCAACAACCACTACAGCATAAATTCCATCAGCCACCCCACTGACAGCCTTGGAAAAATCTGTAGAGCTAGCAAAATAAATGGAGGAGATGACTGCAAGGAACATAAATCAACAAACTAAAAAACGAGGTTGAGAATAACCAAGAGCTTAAGTCTCCCTACTAGACAAGCTACAACATTGAGAGGCAAGAATCAGAAAAGCTCAAGAAGGAAATACAGCAGCTTCAGAAACAAACAGTGGGAGGCAAAACACTAGCAAAGGCTAAGGAGAACAATTGGATGGATATATCCAAATCCATAAATGAAATATGGCCCATGGTTCAAATCATGTTCGAGAAACATGAACTGGTGCTGAGGAGTAGGCAGGCCACTGACAAGATAAAAGGAGAGATGGGTGAAATGCCCACAGAAGCTAATCAAATCATTAAGTTTCTGAATTCAAAAACTAGGGAAGAGTTGGAAAACTTGAAAGTTGAAGACAGAACAAAAACTATCCTCAAGGTCAAAAGAGTTATGACCAAATGAGGATTAATGTTGCAACTGGAGAAGAAAGCCCAGAACATGGATATTGGGGTCCAAAGATTCTTCAACAAGATTGAGATGTTGCAGAAGAAAGGTCTTCCTGGTATGTTGATTATAAACGATAAGCTAATGACCCTTTCCGACTATAAGAGGAATATTTCCACGGTGGCCAAGGACAATTCCAAGTTTTCCAAAATACAGGGTAGTATCACAGGCAAGGCATTCCTAGAGACTTTGCAGCTAGACCTCAGTATTCAGCACGAAGTCAAATATATTTTCCTCACCAAGTCGACTTTTTCCAAGTATACCGAGATGGATGAAATCTACCACCGGCTACTGAAAGTTACCATCCCTAGTAAGAAAACATGGGATGAGTTGTGAAAATTTATTGAGTAAGTATGAGGGGTCTCGTCCAAGTCAGTGAAGATATCATTCAAAGTCACGCAGATGATTCACCAACGGTCTTCCCCAAAATCATCATGAACGATACAACAGATCATCATCAGTTCCTGTATTTTTGTATCTTGTTTTCTAGTTAGTTATATCTAGATTTCACCATGTCCTAATCATTAATAACAGGGTCGTTTGTAATTTTGATTATAAATACTTTGAACTTAGAAGTATTGGGTGTTGATCTTTACACCCAAGCAAGTTGTAAGCACTGTAATTTTTATCAGAGATCTACCAGTAATAAAAGGAATGTTTCACAGGATTCTCACATGTTTGTTGTTGGTAAAGTTTTCTCCTCTTTGTTGAATGTTTATCTCTCTCATTACTCATGTTGTGTTTCTAAATATGATCACCTGAAAGTAGTGAAAGTTGCATAATTTATCCTCGTATACTCTATTTCCGACTTTAAATGCTCTAAATGTTTTCTTCTGATGTTATAATTAAGAAAATTTTAAATTCTTCTTGGTTATAATTGATTATCTCATCTTCTCTGCTTTCCATAATTTTAATGCTAAAGAATCCAATGGTTGCATTATCCTGCCCTGTGAGAATACCTTTTAAAATCTGTTAGTTGCTCTCTAATTTTATAAAACAGACCCCATATCCAAATGGAGGCGTAAACCTTTTTCAACCATTTTATAAAAGAAAACAACTTGGTCCTATTTATTTTAACTAGCCTAATATATATGAATTTTGAAACAAAATTTAATCTTACAAAGAGATCCCTCTCTGAAATTGGTAGGGCTAGATCCCAGTTTTGAACTAGTTGGATAAAGTTACCTATGGTAAATTTCTTCTTCTTTTCTACAACCTCTAGGAATTTACAGAGTGATAACATAATTGGCAACCATACTGGGGAAGAACAAACTTTATATATCCTATGATTTCTTTTCCCTAGACAAAGAAAACTTTATTTCTGAACGAATTATAAAATCTAAAATTATATAGAGATAATGTTCAGAGGTTGTTAAAGTTTGTATATATTAGTTGAAATTTTCTAAAAATAAAATAAAAATTAAAAATTATGGCCCCTAAAGGAGTTTTCACTAGATCTCATCCAGATCCAGAACCTGCAATAGCAATAGACAATCCTGAAAAATTACTTAGAAAGAAAAACACTACAGAGGGTTCCGGGAGTCACAGTCGACTTCATAATTCCCCTTCTCTCCCAAAGAAGTTAGTTTCCCTTCAGGACCTAGAGTTTGACATATCCTTTGAACAAATCCTTTTTAGAACTAAATCTGACAGCTTCGTAAGTGAAACTGTCCTAGATCAAACCATCCTGCAACCTCAGACCCCTAAAATACTCTCTCCCCGAGCAGATCTTGATCATCGATTCCTACAAGAATTTGACAAATTATAAGACCCAGTAGAAAACCTAATCAAGCCTTGTACCATGCTCACTTCCAGTAGTCGGTCGAACTTTCTTCCTTAACTATTGTTCCAGCCGCTGTAAAACCTCAACCAACTCACTTTGTTCCTCCCAGCCCTTCATCCTCCACAGCTTCTATCACTTCCCCACCAATCACATAGGTTGTTGTTCAGCCTCCTCCACCTATCATGGCAACCAGATATGCTCCCTTGGTGTTCGCCACTTCTTTACACGCCATGCCCTAGGACTACCAAACAATAATTCCTCAGTATGATAGTATTGGTCCTCTGAATGAACAACAACATGTTGACAAAATGAACAATTAGTTTGATTTATAGGAAGTAGATGAAGTTGATGTGAAAATGAGATTATTTGCACGGAGTTTGAGTGGAGAAGTAAAAAATTGGTTCAAAACCTTATGTGTTGCTTCCATAATTGATATTACTGCTTTTCATTGAAGTTTCCTTGACAGGTAGGAGGTAAAGAAGAATCCTCTTTAGATCTTATCATAATATCAGAATATCGGAAGGAACCAAGGAGAGATGGTGAAGGATTACTACACCCATTTCAATAACCTATACAATTCAATTCTCGCTGATATCAAACCACCTCAAGGCCTAGCATTGATAAAATTCCCCGATGGATTCGACGCTGAAATGTCGTATCAGCTAAGGGAAAGAAACTCTGCTACTTTGGAAGACATGTAGAAAAGCGTCATTAGTGTGGAAGCAAATATTTTGTCTAGAAGGGCCAGGTAGAGAACAGAAAGGAGGGTCACCATCAAGGAAGAGCCTTCTACTTCCTCATCAAATGCCAAACTAGATTCTCTAACTAGCGCTATGGAGAAAATGATGGAGAGACTCACTATAACTAACAGAAATCCACCTAGGGAGAACCTAGCTACTCCTCAAATTTAAAACCCAAACTTCAGAAGAAATATGCCCCAGATATGGTAGAGAGATCCTAGGGATCAAAGAGAACAAAGGGGGCTTGATAAGCAAATCAGACCACCAATCCATAAGAATTATGCCAATGATTGGGAGGAGTTAATCGAGGAGCTTGATGACACTCATATAAACCTCATGGGTGTTCATGATGATGAATCCATCTTTCTTACCCAAGAAGAGCATGAGATGTTTATCCTTTCACAAACAGAGGTCAATGAGGAAGCAGAGGAAACATAACAGTAGGCCTTTGAGAATTCTATTATGGAGGTCCACAAGCAGTATAACCTGAGGAGAAAGAGGGAAAATGACAACCCTCCAAAGAAGGTTGTTGAAACAAAGAAGGCTACTGAAACAAAGAGCATAGTCAAAACCAAGAAAACCTCAGAAAACTCTCCCAAGAAAGTCCCTGAGAGAAATAATGTTGAATCTCTTGCACAAAAAACTCCAGAAATTCTACAAAGAGAAAATCATACTGAAGTTTCATCAACCAGTCAACCAAGGGCACCTGGCCACAGGGCTTCAATAGATAAACCAAAAGTACAAAATCTAAGAAAAGATTCCACTACTTTCATCCTTGAAGGGGAACTAGCTAAATTGAAGATTCCCATTCCCCTCTCTGAGCTGATGAACAAGAACGCTTACAGGTCACAGGTGATTAAATCTTTAAGCATCGAACCTAAGATAGGTACTAAGGCTTTGAATGTTGGATATGTAAATCACTCGGACATGGTAAATCTTGTTGATGACTAACCAGAGCTCCTGTTTGGTCCTGAAGTTGATGTTCAAACTGATAATGGTGTCGTGGCGCCTTTTTACATCAGCCTAAACATCCACGACTTAATATTACACAATGTTATGCTCGATTCGGGTGCCTCTCACAACCTAATGCCAAAATCTGTGATGGAAAAGTTGGGACTCGAGGTCACCAGACCTTACAAAGATTTACATTCTTTCGACTCCAGCAAGGTCAAATGTATAGGCCCGATTAAAGACTTATGCATCACCCTAGCTCAAATCCCAGCAAAAAGTATGGTAATGGATATAGTAGTTGCAGATACTCCCCCAAAATATGGTATGTTACTGTCAAGATCATGGGGAGATAAGATGAAAGGAACCCTGCAGCTAGATATGTCCTATGCCACCATCTCAGTATTCTGACAACAGAGGAGACTGTAAAGAGAAACCCTGATGAAGTATATGGTCAGTAGTCAGGAAAAGCCACACAACTATCCACTATACTCTGCACACTTTGATATGGATTCTTTAATCCTTTACAATGATGGTGATTTGGAAGAAAAAATCACTCAGCTGGAAGATGATACGCATGATTTGAAAGAGAATAAAGAAATCATTGAGGCAAGAAATGATGAAACTATGGAAAGTGAGGAATTGCCAATAGATTTTTGGAGCATGGATTTCGACGGTGCAGTGAGAAAAGAGGGAGTTGGAGATGGATTTTGGTTACATAATCATAGATCAAGGTATTCAGAGATCCATTCCTACAAACTAAATTTCCAATTCACCAACAACATAGCTTAGTATGAAGCTTTGATGCTCGGCCTGAAACTACTGAAGAAAGTTGGCGCAAAAAAGATAATGGTAAGGGGTGATTCTGAATTGATTATCAAGCAAATCAAAGGTGAGTATGAAACTAAACATCCCAGACTTAGAGCCTATAGGAATGTTGTTTTTGATGTCCTTCAATGCTTTACTGAAATCGACTTGTAGGTAATGCCTAGAGGACAAAACATACTCACAGACGGGTTGGCTACATCAACAGCTACCTGTAAAATTCCTTTTCGTCCCACTTGCAAGTACACAGTAGAGGTGAAGTGTAGACCAACCGTTCCTGACAACATCAGATACTGGCAGGTATTTGTAAATGACAATCAAATTGAAGACTTCCTACAGTGTAAGAATGATTTCAAATGTACAAACATAGATTTAGAAAATGATGATAAGATTGTAAATAATTTTTTTTTTGAAAGTGGTAGTGTAAATAACATAGATTCTGAAGGTTTGAATGAAAATAAAGTAGATGCAGATGAATTGAATGAAAATGAGATAGATTATGATATTCTACGGTTGAAAAATAATGTGTTACCTAGAGGTTAAGTTCCACTGGAAGACTTGTTCGATTTTAACGATGTAGCCAAAAAACCAAAAATTGAAGCTAGTGGTAAAGAGGTAGAAGAGTGCAACATAGGAACAGAAGAAAAGCCCAAGATGATAAAACTTTATAAATCTCTGCCCCCTAAGAAAAAATGCAAATACATTGAACCTTTTAAAAAATATGTGGATTTTTTTTCCTGGGGTTATGAGGACTTAAAATCCCACGACACAAGTATCATACAACATCGGATTCCCATAAAAGAAGAACACAAACCTTTCAGGAAGAAACTTAGGAGAATCAATCCCAAGTTTCTTCCCCTAATAGAGAAAGAAATCAAAAAGGATGTATGATGCAAAAATTATAGTCCCCTTGAGATTTTCCAAATATGTGTCTAACCTAGTTCCTACTAGGAAGAAAACTGGTGAGATCAAACTTTGCATAGATTTCAGAAATCTGAACAAAGTCTCCCTCAAAGACAATTACCCTTTTCCCAAAATGGATCACATTTTGCAGAAGGTATTTGGGGCCAGTAGGATCTCCTTACTAGACAGTTTCTTGGGCTACAACCAAGTCCTCGTCCACCCAGAAGATCAACAGAAGATAACATTTACCACACCCTGGGGAACCTTCATGTACATGAAGATGCCCTTCGGCTTGATGAATGTTGGTACCACTTTTCAGAGGGCAATGGATATTGCTTTTGTGGACGAACTTAGAAGATTTATAGTCATATATCTAGATGATGTGACTGTATACTCCCAATTTGACGAAGAAGACTTGCAGCATCTTAGATGCGTGTTTGAGAAGTGCAGAAAATTCAGGATTTCGTTGAACCCAAAGAATTTTTTTTTTGGTTTATAGCAAGGAAATTGTTGGGAAACATAATATCTAAATATGGAATTAAAATAGATCCTAGCAAGATAGAATCCATCCAGAATGTGGAACCTCCTAGGAACATCAAAGAGCTACAATCATTCATCAACAAAATAAATTTCCTTAGAAGGTTCATACCCAACTTGGCTGAACTTTTTAGGAATATCACTAATATGTTGAAAAAAAACACAAAAATCAGATGGAACATTGAATCCAAACAATCATTTGAGCAGGTGAAACTTGCACTCACCCAAGCCCCAGTTCTGATCAGCCCAGATTATACCAAAGACTTTTATCTTTTCTCTTTTGAATCTGAACACACCATAGCTGCGGTGTTGTTGCAGAAAAACGGTGAAGGGTATGAACAACCCATAGCATTTTTCAGTAAAGATCTGAGAGGTTGCATTGAAATACAACATAATGGAGAAACAAGCTTTTTCCCTGGTAAAGGCCATAAAGGATTTCAGAGTCTATATTCTCCATTCTCACACAATTGCATATGTTCCAAACATAGTGGTAAAGGATATCCTGACTCGGGATAATCCAAATGGTAGGAGAGGAAAGTGGATTGAAGTTATTCTGGAATATGACATTGAAATAAAACCTATTAAACTGATCAAAGGACAAGGTCTAGACAAACTAATGGCTGAATCTAATTTTCATGCTCTAGATATTAATTTTTTGGCTGCAGTTGACGAATAGGAAGAGAAGGCAACTCCAAATGTTAAGGAGGTATTATTAAACTCTCCTTGGTACACAGACCTCATTTTTGTACTTCATAACTTACAAGATTCTCTTGGTTTAACTAAGACCAAAGCCAGATTTATCAAATTGAAAGCATTGAAATTTTGTATTTTAGAAGGTAATCTTTATTGGAAAGATCCTGGTGGTATTTTGCTTAATTTCCTATTGAAAGATGAACCTAAAAAAGTTATATAGGATTTCCATGCAAGATACTATGGTGGACATCTGATTTGGAAGATCACAACCAAAAAAAAATTTAGAGTTGGTCTCTACTAGCCTACATTGTTTGCTGATGTTCATCAAAAAGTTACTTCTTGTCATAAATGCCCGATCTTCGAAGGTAAAAGGAATTTGTTGCCTCTCCCCATGAAACCCATCTCATTTGAAGCCCCTTTCCAACAATGGGGTTTGAACTTTATTGGAGAAAAAAATCCATCCTCCTCAAGCCAACACAAGTGGATCCTCACGGCCACGGACTACTTCACCAAGTGGATCGAGGTTATGCCATTAAGGCAATCTACTGACTCTGTCATCATTAAATTTCTAGAAACTAATATCTTTTCTCATTTTGGATGCCCCAGAAAAATTATAGCTGACAATGTAGTGGCCTTCATATCCAAAAAACTCATAGATTTGTGCAGCCAATACCACATTACTTTGGGACACTCCATAGCTTATTACCTTCAGGGAAATGAGCTAGCTGAGTCCTTCAACAAGACTCTGGTGAATATCATTAAGAAGACTCTGCAAGAAAACAAGAAGTCCTAGCATAATAAGTTGGTTTTCTCACTCTGGGTTGACAGAATAAGCACCAAAAGATCAATTGGCGTGTCACCATACCAATTCGTGTATGGCACTGAAGTAGTTTTTCCCATCTCCTTAGGGGTTCCTGTCATGAAATTGTTGCAAGAAGTGCAAGAAGAGACAAATGATGTCCAGAGGAGGAAAAACCAAATGATCCACTTAATGCAATCTAGAGAGGAAGTCTACAACAAGACTCAGGTTATCCAAGAAGGTATAAAAACGTGTTATGACAAGAGAACTAATGAAGATGATTTTAAGTTGGGCAACCTGGTTCTGAAATGTGATTCTAGAAATGAGGACAAGGGAAAGCATGGAAAATTTGATAGCTTATAGAAAGGCACTTACACCATTCAGGCATTCAGAGGAAATAACGCATTTTTTCTAAAAAACATTTATGGATCAGACCTTCCAGGTGGACCAGTTAATGGCAGGATGTTGAAGCATTTTTTTCCTCCCTGTTATAACCCTATAATTCATAGGGTCATCTGTTGACTGGAAATTTTTCAATCTGGGTGTATAGGTTTGCAAATAATATTTCATCTCTGCAAATTATTTTCAAGGGAAGTAGTGCACCAAACCCTTAAAAAATCATTAAGCCTAAGTTTTGCCTCATATATTGCATTCGCGCTTGGAGAATAAAGAATGCGGTTACATTGACAGTCAATCTAGCGGCGTGTAAATCAATGGCTGACAGTGGATTCCGGACCCCCTCGATTGTTCTGCTTTTAATGATGGGGGGGGGTCCAGAATGGTGATTAAAAAGTGTGCACAGATATACGGTTGTCATGGAGGCATGTAGATGGATGGTCTACAGGCGATTCTGGACCCCCCCGATCATTCTACCTTTAATGATGGGAGGGGTCTGGAATGAGGCAGGTTTTTTCGGTGGGCCCTGTCTATATGTGTCAGCCTTCCTTTTCGCCCGATCCCATCACCTTTTCTGCATCCTTCATCCGTCAATGCGACCTCACCCCCTTGTCCTTTTTCTAGTCGACTACACCCCTTCGCCAATCTTACCCCTTCATGAATAAATGAACTTAGGATTAAAACAAAAATAACAATAAGTTAGTTAGATTAAATAATAATAAATGTTAGTATAGTTAGAATAGGTTAAACTAGCTAATAAATAACTAGTTAATAATTAATTAATTATTAAATAATTAATTGATTAATAATTAAGTTAAAATCTAAGTTAGTAACTAGGTTAGTTTTTAAACAAAATAAAATTAATAAACAAACATTAAATAATATAAAACATATTAAATAAAAAAACAAATTAAAT
>JASDQU010208795.1:10071-20326 GCA_032191745.1 Picea mariana | reverse complement strand
CCCGATTTGGGTTTCCACCTTAAATCCTGGTGTTCATGTGTCCTATTCATCTGTGTTAGTTTATTTTGTTGAATTACTATTTAAAAGACATCTGATGAATGAAGAAATCCATAATAAGATCTCTGGATGCATTACTGTTTTCATAAGAATATACAACAACTGATCTCTATAAAGTAGACTAAGATTTTTTTAGTGAAAGAAAAGTTAAAAATCTATTGATAGCTCAAAATACTGATTCACCCCCCCTCTCAGTATTTCTCAACAGGAGAAAAATGGTAGGATGCATATGTTGCTGCCAATAGAGGAGAATAAAGTGAAGGAGGAATATAGCACAAGCATACTTCTCATGAGTGGGAAGGAACTCCTGAAAGAAGTCAAGGGAAAACAGGAGATGCAGTTCGCTATGGTGAGGAAGCCTAGAGTCGTCCTTACGAGTACATTAGTAGACGATTTGCCTGAAGAAGTTCAGGAGCTGTTGGATAATTTTATGGATATAGTGGTGGATGAGTTGCCAAACTCATTGCCACCCATCAGCAGTATCAGTCATCACATCGACTTGATACCAGGAGCGAGCCTGCCAAACAAGGAAGTGTATAGATTGACACCTCAGGAGAATGAGGAGGTAAGAAACCAAGTCCAAGAGTTGTCGGATAAGGGTTTAGTCAGAGAAAGTTTGAGCCCAAGTGTAGTACCGACCATGTTGATCCCAAAGAAAGATGGAGGATGGAGAATGTGCACAGAATCGAGAGCCATCAACAAGATCACCATCAGGTATAGATTCCCTTTGCTAAGAATGGATGATTTAATGGACTGCTTAAGTGGAGCAAATTTTGTTTCTAAAATAGATCTGAAAAGTGGATATCACCAGATTAGGATGAGAGAAGGTGATGAATGGAAAACAACCTTTAAAACTAATGAAGGCCTATATGAGTGGCTGGTTATGCCATTTGGCTTAACAAACACCCCAAGTACTTTTATGAGGATGATGAACGAAATTCTAAAGGATTTCATTGGCAAGTTTATAGTTGTATATATAGACGATATACTGATCTTTAGCAAGACCAAAGAGGAGCATTTGAGGCACCTAACACTAGTGATGAGGAGGCTATAGCAGGAGAAGTTGCTGATCAATCTGAAGAAGTCCTCTTTTATGAAGACAGAGCTCATTTATTTGGGTTTTGTGATATCCTCAAATGAATTGAAGATGGATCCAGAAAAGGTGAAAGCGATCAGAGAATGGTCATCACTAAGGAACATGTTTGAGGTAAGGAGCTTTCATGGTTTATTGAGTTTTTACAGAAAGTTCATTAGAGACTTCAGTAGGATTTGTGCACCAATGATGGATACAGTGAAGAAACAACACAAGTATTTTAAATGGATAGATGAGGCTAAAGGGAGCTTCAATATACTGAAGGGGAATATAACATAACGATCGATTCTGATCTTGCCGAATTTTGGGAAGACATTTCAGGTAAGATGTGATGCAAGTGGAGTTGCAATAGGAGATATTTTGAATCAGGATAATAGGCCTGTTGCCTATTTCAGTGAGAAGTTGAATGAGACTAAGAGTAAATACTCCACATATGACAAGGAGTTTTATGCCATCATTCAAGCATTGAAGAAATGGAGACATTATCTTGTCTCGAAGAAGTTTGTCTTGTATAGCGATAACTAAGCTTTACAATTCATAACCCAACAAGAAAAACTAAATCAGAGGCATGCAAAATGGGTTGAGTTTATGCAAAATTTTACTTTTGTCATAAAACATATTGCTGGGAATGCTAACAAGGTTGTTGATGCATTAAGCAGGAGATGTTTAATTCTACAGGACTTCTAGGTGGAGACCTTGGGGTTTGAGCATCTCAAGGATATGTATTGTGATGATGCATATTTCAAGGAGGCCTACAAAGCATGTACAAAACATGTATTGAGAGATAGAAGTCAGTGGAAAGAGTATATGGTTCAGGAAGGGTTGTTGTTCAAAGGAAACCAATTGTGCTTACCACGATGTTCAATGAGAGACAATCTTCTGAAGGAGAAGCATAATGGAGGGTTGGCTGGACACTTGGGCCATGATTAAACATTTGCATATTTGAGTAGTTCATACTACTGGCCAGGTATGAGAACATAGGTGATAAAATTTGTGAACAAATGTAGGATCTGTCAACATGCAAAGGGGAAAAGATAGAACAATGGGTTGTATCAACCATTGCCAATACCAGAGAGGCCTTGGGATGCAATAAGCATGAATTTCATGTTGGGATTGCCAAGGACAAAATGGGATCAGATTCCATATTTGTGGTGGTAGATAGGTTTTCAAAGATGGCACATTTCATCCCATGCCAGAAGACCAGTGATGCAACACATGTTGCAAATTTGTTTTTCAGAGAAGTTGTAAGACTTCACTACCTACCCAGGAGCATTGTCTTAGATCAAGATACAAAGTTTGTTGGTCACTTTTGGAGGATGTTGTGGAAGAATATGGGGACAGAATTGTCCTTCAGCTCAGCTTATCACCCTCAGACAGATGGGCAGACTGAGGTGGTAAATAGAAGTTTGGGGAATATATTGAGAAGTCTGGTTACTGAACATCATAACCAGTGGGATCAGATTCTACCACAACAAAAATTTGCATACAATGACTCACCAAATAGGAGCACTGGAAGAATCCCATTCCAAATAATCTATGAAATGCAACCCAGGGGAGTATCTAAGTTAAGAGACTTGAAACAGGGAGAGATCAAAAGCACTGGAGCAGAGGATTTTGCTGCTGTAATATAGATACTCCATGGTTGGATCAAGGAACAACTACAGAGTTCCAACCAGAAATACAAACACAAAGTCAATCAGCATTGCAGGGAACTTCAATTTGAAGTGGGGGATCAAGTTTTAGCACATCTCAGGAAGGAAAGGTTCCCTAGAGGAACGCATAACAAATTGAAGATGAAGAAGATAGGACCTTGTAAGATCTTGAGGAAGTTCGATGTAAATGCCTATTAGGTCGATCTACCAGATGGTGTGGGAATTTCACCCATATTCAACATTTTAGACCTATACCCTTACAAGAAGGATGATGCAGAAGGCTCAAAAGATCACGACAATATTTAGTGGGAGAAGCAGATGCCTGTGGCAGAGAAGTCGTGGATGGAGAAGATTCTTGATAAGAGGATTAGCAAGAAGCCTAGAAGGAAGACATATTTTGAGTATCTGGTCAAATGGAAGGGATGCCCAATAGAAGATGCCAGTTGGGACAATGAAGCTGCTATCCAGAAGCAGGGAAAATCAGTAAAGGAGCTCATGGACAAGAGTCCATGAATTTTTGTTAAGGGGAGTATGATGCAGGAGCATCGTTGGAAAGAACACAGAGGTGGGACCACCAGACATGTAAGAGTTCCCCTGGAACTTCAAAATGTGAAAATTCAACTAATTTCGAGATCCACCTCCACCCAGTGCCAAAATTCATTTTTTTAGAGGCACGCTTGAACCGTCACCAGATTTTCCCTTTGTAGCAAGTTTTTGAATTTGTAAATAGAGCAGAAGCTCCCACTTCAGCTCTGGAAAGCGATTGATATATGATAGCGTAGGATAATATTTAGAGTAGGCAAGTAGACATAAGAGACCCTAGGAGATATTTTGAGTTATGGAAAGTTTGTAAAAAGTTAGAGGGAGAGAAGAGAGTAAGAGGAAGCAGAAAGAGGAGGAGCAAAAAGAGAACTATGTTAGAGAATAAACCCTCAGTTCTGAAACAACTGTAATCTCTATGTATTTTGTAGCTAGTGGGCATTTTCATGAATAGAACAGAATGGAAAAATTGATCCAAAGGTGTTGTGTTTGGACTATGTGTATTTTCCTGCTATTTTCTACTTTATAAGCAAGTGGGTGGAACTGTGAGTTTTTTCTTTTTAGTTTTCAATTGTTTCTCTTCATTTAGAGATTTGCAAGGAGTGCATCAAGCCGAGGGAATGTAGTGGAATTGTTTCCTCCTTACTGAGAGCTCTGCAAGATGTGCATTGAGCCAGAGGGAGAAAACACCTGATTCTGGAACTTGTTTTCTAGAAGGAGTGAAGATTTGGGTCTTCGTAAACTTAGAAAAGTTTCTAAGTCGAAGTCGAGAAAAGCTCAGGAGGAGGAATGCTATCAAGCATTGGATCATGGTTAAGATTCCCATAGACTGTCCGATCTGAAGGAAGGAGTGCAGACTTTAACCCTGCAGGCATCCAAGAGGAGAATCCTGAGATTCGAATGGATAGTGGAGAGTCCTCGAGGAGGAATAATGAAATCTCGTGAACCATTGGATTAGGAGGATTTGTGAGGAGGTTAATGACAAGAGTTTTTTGACGTTCATTTCAAGACTTCAGGTACCGGAAAGTGGAAAGACAAGAGTTTTGTCTTTCAAAATCCCGAATCGTGAAATCATAAAATTGCGATTCAATCAAGGTCGTCAAACCCAGAACGATATAGACTGTTGGTTCATTTTGGGACTTCGGGTACTGGAAAGTGGAGAGATAGAGGTTATGCCCCATCAGAACCTCGAATCACGAAATCCTGAAATCACAATTGCACGAGAGTTGTTGATATTAGGGGTTTTTTTGAGTTGTCAATTAAGTGCCAATTCACTTCGGTGTTTTGTCTTTTCGCCATTTCGGCATTTCGGCTACCAGAGATCCTGAGGAGCAAGGATGTCCTGATTCCACGAAATGCGAAATGCCGAAGAGGAAATTGCTGGGACACTTTACTTCGACATTTCGGGTATTGGAGATCCTAAGGAGTAGGAACTCACATCATGCCTAGATTTCATGAAACACAAAATCCCAAAGGTAACTATGCCGGGACGTTTTGACTTCCGTCTTTTCGGCTTTTCATCTTTTCGGCTACCAGGAACTCCAAAGGACAGAGAGACCCTTTGCATCTTGATTTTTCAAAGTGTGAAATTCTAAAAAGGAAAAAGGCAATGGTCATTTTGGATTTTCGGAGACTGGGAACTCCAAAGGACAGACACCCTTTGCATCTTGATTTCACAAAGTGCAAAATCCCGAAAAGAGAAAGGCATGAGTATTTCGGTCTTTCGGTGACCAGGAATCCTGAGGAGCAAGGATATTCGTTGCATATATATTTTTTGAAACGTGAAGTCCCGAATAAGTGAGCACCGAGCCATATTGGCATTTCGACTACTGAGAGTTCAGGGGACTAGAAGATGGGACGCTTGATCTGTGGAGGCCCGATCCCTGATTAGCACCTTTGGACTTAGCACTTGGTCATAGCCCTTGGTCATTTGCTGTGGGAGCTTATAGTTGGTGCCGAAAACCAGCCAACGAAATTTTTGTAGGGGACCTGTGTCTTCGTCTGAAAGGTTCCAGGTTGGAGCCCGAAGAGCCATTTTGGCTCCAGAAGTGGAAGATCCTGACTGGGAGGTCATGCATCCCTTAGGAGGGATAGGGGGGGTCTGCATCAGCTATGTAGAAGGTGTTGGAGGATACCAACCCCTTAAACTAAACAAGTCCAACAGATATTGGGTGAACTTATATGAATTGCCTTCATTCTAAGGCCACTACTATTGGGGGAAATCAAGACCATTCCACTACCTCAATCAATGGGATATATTTATGTTAGTGAATAAGAATATGTATTTCCTTCTGCAATAGATATATGCCTTAACAACATCACAAATAAGCAAGGGGCTAATAATTGCAATAAATTTTCCTACATGAGGGTTACAGGCAAGTCGATGAGAGGTGTATAGAAATATATTACTTGCTAGAAGGAAGAGACCAAGGGTTAGAAAGAAGATGGAAGAGGTTAGATATGTTTTACTTAGGTGGAAACAAAAAAGGTGGATGTGGGTGGGATGTGATGGGGAAAAAATCTCTATGATTGATTGATGCTAAGAATGGTATAAGACAAGCTTGGTCAATTTGAGATAGAGGAATGTTTCATATCTCTCTGCCACCTCATTCACTTCACTTCTACTCCCTCAACTATGATTATTTTAAATATATAATGATTGAATAACCTTTAAACCCCTTTATTCACTTGTTTCTCCTTGGAATAAATGAAGTTGTTTAAGCTAGCCGAACAGAAGGAAGAAAATTCCCTACTTCTTCATGTATCAGCAAGCAAAATGTACTTTGACTTAATAACCTTTGTACTGAGTATATTTGTGAAAATTCTCTCCTAATAACCTTTGTCTACAAGCAAAATAGGAATAATCAATATTTTCCTTTGTATCCATGAAACAATAATAGAAGAAGCTAAATATTTTATCTTCTACATTTTTCTCACAATTTGTTCACAAAGTCAAAATTTTCAATATGAGTCCTTCACCATTTGCTTGATAACCTTTGGAGCATCCTATCATGATTATGTGAATATAGTAATATCTTGTTAGCGTCGAATAACCAATTATGTGATTGTATGGTTCTACCCACACTCAACACTATTGATGTTTTGATCAAGACATAAGGAATTGAATTGGTCTTTTGTGAATTGACCTGAAGCTATTGGACTCGACCTCCTTCAACTTTAATAAAATACTTAGCCTTTCAAAAAATAAATGGACTTTATTTTCTCTTTAAATATATATTTTCATGAATACTGTCGAAGAAAAGGAGTTACATTCATAAGGTCATCTCTTCGTACCTTCCACCATAATCATTGTATTAAGGGAATTGAAACTACTGAATTGAGAGGTGAGGTGAGGGCAGGGGTATAGGAGAGAAAAAATAATTTGATTGGAAAAGACTCAGGAGAACCCCTCTACTATTTATTTAGGATGAGTACACCAATGCTCTCTTCATAAAGAGTGAAATCCACTAGAGAAAGAAAAGGGTGACCACTTGTTGATCAACGATGGTATCTACATACCCATCCTTATTTTTATTGTTTTCTTCATATTTTCTTTGTATATTCTATACTTAGTTGTTTTTTCTCTTTGAAATACGGGTTGTGAATTGGGCTACTATCAAGTCCTTGTTATAAACCTAATTTTCACCTAGCCTGCATACCTAGCCTCTGGCCCTACTAGTTGCCAATTTCTTGAGCCAAGCTCTTCTAAAAAACCCTTTTTTTGAGCCATACAGACCCTGGCCTTCTACAACCCATGTGTGCACTCATGCATACGCATGCAGGCCTTCTATAGCCCGCGTATACTAAAAAAATCATGAAAAATGGAAATTTGCAGACAGGAAACAGAGTTTCAGGAAATTGCTAAAACTGTTTGACTGCCTATGGCCAGTCATTCGACCAGATAACTACCTATAAAATGCTAAGTTCGTAAGTGGGATTTCCCACTCACATCAGAATTGGCAACTCCACTGGGGAAATCTTTCTTACGGACTTATCATTTAAGGGCTCTAATCATGCATGGAAAAAATGACCATTTAAAGGCCTCTAATTTTTCCTATTCTCCCAACACAAAACCCCACATTCATGCAATGCAAAGGTGCAAGAAGATTAGGTAAATCTACCTTACATCCTTCATTTGATGTTGATCCATTCACTTTCACTCACTCGTTGACTGCAAATCTCCTCCCAAAGCTGATCCATTCACTTTCACACATGTACAAACAGAGAGTTGCAAACATGCATTTTATATACCAATTGCTAGGTTAGATGTGAAAATATCATAAAATAAATAAACAATTTGAACACATGATATGGTGGGATGAAAAAAGTATTCTTTTTTTTATTAATTTTCACAAGAGTAAACTTACAATATGTAGCCAGCACTCCTCCTCGAACTTGGTCCTAGGCTCCTCTTCACAATGCACCAACTACTCAACCTCACAATACAATTGCAGAAAATTGGAGCAAAGGGGGGATAAATTTGGGTATAGTTTCTATACTCTTCTTCTTCTCCTTCAAATGGGACCCCTACCCCTTCTTTTATAGGTAGTTATCTGGTTGAATGACTCACCATAGGTGGTCAAATGGTTTTAGCAATTTCCCGAAACTCTGTTTCCCATCTGCAACTTTCCATTTTTCGTGCTTTTGTCAGTATATGCGGGCTGTAGAAGGCCTGCATGCGTATGCATGAGTGCACACATAGGTTGTAGAAGGCCAGGGTGCATATAGCTCAAAAAGAGGGCTTTTTAGAAGAGCTTGGCTCAATAAATTGGCAACTAGTAGGGCCAGAGGCCAGGTATGCAGTCTGGGTGCAAATTAGGTTTATAACAGTCTTGAAACCCACAAGTCTATACTTAGTCACTTTTTCTTACTTCGGGAACCACACACTTAGTCATTTGTTTATGTTGCGGGTTACCAATCCACCCCTACTCCACAAATGATCCTATCCCACAACCCAAAAATGTGCAACATTCAGAATAGGCCCTTTTATTTATGCTTCATATATAATGCACCACTTACCTTTTCATACTTTGTCGATTGTCTTAAAATGAAAATGCAGGGCAACCTTCCATTCCATTTACCTTTTTCCCAATGCTCGTGTCCCACAACCTGTAATATCGTATCCTCCAAAATGACTCATCCACTTCAGCAAGATGCAAAATCGACCTTTTATTATGGTTAGTTTATTTCACCATCACATATGTAGGAGTTCCTCCTCCTTATCTTCTTAACTCTTCATGCTCATAGTCTCGCATCCTGCCATCCCACACTCATCATATTTCACATTCGATTTCCCACTTTGCATTTACATACATAACCATTTTTTATGTTTTCCAACATCACATCACTATTCTCGATGGCATTTACTTCCCCTCCACCATGTCAACCGCCACTTGTGTGAACCTAAATATCATTATTAAGTGGCGAAGATTTCATAAAAGCTTTGTAATAAATTCAAAATCTGACCGTGCAAACTAGAAACTTTGAAATAAGAGCTATAACAATTAATAATTAATGAAATACATGGTAAATTTAATAAAGAATTAAAATGCCATGATGCAAAAAGTTTATATCCACAAGAGCACCACATATTCGTAAAAATAGAAATCAGTGTAAAGACATGTCAAGTAAAAGAAAAGACTTGTATTACAGAAACACACTTAACACTCTTGGACGAGAGGATCCTCAATTCCAATGGTCGCAAGCTTATAAGAGGTATTTGTCTCTTGCCCCTCCAGAGAAGGAGATAAACAAGGTTTGGAGTTCTAGCATAGCATTGGCTGGGTGTGTACCTGAGGTAGCGAACTTCAACGAATTGGTACTTTGGTGCATAGATCAGTTCGAAAAAGAAATAAGAATTGTTCAAATCCAAAGGAAGCCACCAATCTCTTCGTCTCCCTCGGTATTCAAAAGAATGTTGCAACTTCAAAACCCCAATATGTTGTTTGAGAATGAGGAAGCAAATGAGTTTCTCAAGGAACACCAAGGAGGAGCATAACTCCTCGAGAATTATCTCGACGGCCAGAGAGTTTAAAACAATTCTATTCAGGTCGAGGTAAGTTCTTTGAAATACCCATACAAAGAGTTTTCCTGGATTTTTGCCCGAATAATTGGACTAGAGTCCACGAACTTTGGGCCAAAGTACATTGTTTGTTGGACAACTAAGAGGGGGGTGGGTGAATCAGTTGTTACTGTTCTTAAACAATTATGCCCATTTTAAACTCTTTACAGAACACTCAATTGTGATAACAATAATGCAGGGAAGTAAGCAATAGACTATTCAACATCATTCACACACATGAAATATACAAAGATAGATATTTCCCGAGGAAACCCATAAAGGGAAAAACCTCTTCTTCTTGATATGATAAGTAATCTTTATTTTCTATACATTATCATTCTTAGGAGCACCAACTCCTTTTGAGGCTACCACCTCTATTTTACAAGCAACAACATGCTGAGAGCACCAACTCTCTGGTTTCTCTACCACCCACTAGAAGGAAGCACCAACTCCCTGAGTGTTCCAGCACCAACTGGATGGAAGAACAAACTTCCAATTACATAGGCACCAACCTGTATAACAAATAACAATAGTTCTCCCTTGCACCACCCTACCACCCTGGTTTTTCTGGATACAACCAGATGGAAGCTACAATTTCCTATGTTCAAGAACCCACTTGAAACTCTAAGGACAATAGTCCTCCCTAGAACCTCCCTACCACCCCGAAATATAAATCTTTTCTTTTCATAAATTTATCACAATGATACAATATTTATCAATGGATTACCAATCTCATCATTGTTCTACTACACTTCTCTGCTTTCCCTACATCAATGTCTTCCCGCACGCATCTCTTGTGCTTTCTATTCTTCTGCCTTTTATGCTCTATGTGCCATGTCCATTCTATGTGCT
>JASDQU010208795.1:0-10056 GCA_032191745.1 Picea mariana | reverse complement strand
CCATCTCTTCTCTTTTCTGCGTATATTTATCATGCTAAATCCTCTTCTAGATCATCATTGCAACTCTTCATCTTCTCTTGAAGTGCGACACTTTGTCTTCTTTTTCATAGTTGAGCTTATCCTCTCTGTTACAGTTACATATTTTGACACTTTTCCATATGTCAATCGTCTCTATGATGAGTCTTCATTCCACTGGCAGTTACATCGAGACTCTTCAACTCCTCTAGTGATCACCCTGAGATTCTTCGAATTCTCTGGTATATGCAATTAGTCATTTTCTCTAGTTACAATCAATTTGTCTCTAGCAGTTACTGAGAGAACCTCTGTGTGCTCATGTCTTTGGCACCTTTTCCCTTTTTGAGAAAACTTCATAGTGGGCATTATCTTTTTTGGCTAAGCCCCTTCCTTTCACATGACCATGAGTTGTGATTGCTCACTAATCAAAATTCGTTTTGTGATTTCGCATTTTGCGATGTCGACTGCGAGTCACCTTGATTTTCCCAACTCGCGAAACTCCGAGGTGGAGCCTAGAAATGCTAGCTCTTTCCCTTCTCTTTCACTAATGTGACCACTCGTTATGACGACAACCCTATTCGAAAAGGCATTTCAGGATTTCTCATCTCCAATGTGGAGCCTAGAAATGTGATAGCTCCTCCCTTAATCCAATGACGATGTAACCTCCAGTTGTGACCAGGGGCCAAGAAAAAGGGTGCTTCACAATTTCGTGATCTTGCTAACTTAGTTTGCAGAGTCAGATCAATGGTCCACAATTCTACCTCGATCAACGACTATGATCAAATCGCGATCTTGTGTGTCAGGTGTTTGAACGTGAGCCAACCCTGACTCTTCCAAATCCTGATTCCCGATTCAGCGCTCTGTGTCATTTTGATGAGCCACAGTCCTCTATGATCCAATGGTCTAGATCTTATCGGGACTTTGCATTTTGCAAAGTTGTGCTCTGAGTTGCCTCGATTCTCCCAACTCACGAAATCTTAAATACTCCATATTAGATCAATGGTCCAGATCTCTCTACGATCTAAGGGCTCAAATATTTTCGCGACTTCATGTTTCATGATTTCGGAGGTTATCTCACCTCCCTTCTTCTGATTCCCAAACTTGTGATTGCATTAGATAAATAGTCCATGGTCATATGTGATCCAATGGCCCAGATCTTTTCATGATTTCACATTTTGCGATGTCGCGACTCGCAATTTTAGAGGTTAGAGCACCTCCCTTCTTTTGAGTTTCAAACTCACAATTTTCCAGATCAATAGTCCATACTCTCCCTTTCATTGATGGCTGCAATCAAATCATGATTTTGTGTGTTGGGCATTTGGACGTGAGTCAACCTTAACTGTCCCAACTTCTAATTTTATGAAACCTGCTCTAGATCAAGGACCCATGATCCTCGGTGATCTGATGGCCCAAATCATTTTGCGACTTTGCATTTCACGAGTTCCTACAACTCTCACCTTTGAATTCTCCAACTTGAGAGTCAACGAAATGTTGATCTCTCACCACGTGTCGTCTGGATCCAACAACTCAGATCTATATCGTGAACTTGGACTTCATGATGTCCACGAACTGCTCGACGCAGTTTTTCCGACTTGCGATTCTGTGAATCTGCTTTATCGACTACCATGTGTCCTTCCCAGATGAACAACTAGGATTGCTGCGACTCCCAGCTCCTCAGGCATTTTCCTCCGACCTTCCTGATATTTGTGAGCATCAGATCAATGACTCACAACTCCCCATGATCTAAGGGTCTAGATCAAATCGTGAACTCGAACATCGTGAGTTCCTACAACTATCACCTTTTACTTTTCCAGTTTGTGAGTCAGTGAAATGTTGGTCTCTCACCACGTGTCCTGCCTTAATGGATGACCAAGATTCCTTCACAGCTTTGGAGTGTTGAATGACTCTTGGGATTATCCTCCTTGCAACTCCACTGGATCTAATGATTGGTATTCCTTCATGCTCCGATTCGACGACTGAGGTCAAATATCCTCCTCTGTGTGCTCCTCCTGTCTGGAATCTCATATGATGACCTAGATCATTCACAATGCTCGATCCAATGGTCACTGTCACTCCTCCTCCTGAACTTTGTCTTCTCAAATATATAAGTGTCAAAGGCCATGATATTTTATCCTTCTGTGAGCCTTGATGTATGGGATCCTGTCTATGCATCTCAGAACTTTATCTCTCCTGGTCTTCTCAATATTTCTCTTCTACGTCTTCCCAAAAAGACTTTTATTGCCCACCTAGCACATTCTTCCTATAATCATGCCATCGTTGATGTTGTTCTTTCCTGTAAACATGCCATCGATGTTGTTATTCTTGCCATCAATGACAAGAACACTTTTCCTATAATGATGCCAACAATATCCCCCTTTGGCATTGATGGCAACCTTTAAAGACTGCATTGTTCTACTTAGACCTCCAACTGTAGCATCCAGACCACACCTTTTCTCCCCCTTTGACATCAATGTCAAAGAAAGCATGCTACCCCTGAGTTGTTGCAATAATTTGCAAAGGTATCAGATATTCAACCAACACATACTCCCCCTGACAAGATGGACTCTCTTAGGTGAGAGTAGGGATGACACCCAGCTTCTGAGGAAGATTTTCAAAAGGTATCTTGGTAGGGGTTTAGTAAAGATGTCTGCAATTTGTTCTATGGAAGTAATATAATTCAACTGAACATATCTGTTTTTAACCTTCTCTTTTAGAAAATGATACTTTATTGGGATATGATTCATGTTTGAATGGAGAACAGGATTCTTCAAGACACTAATGGCACTGGTGTTATCACAGTGAAGTGGAATTGGATCAGTGTAAGTTACCTTCAAATCTGCAAGAGTTTGTAACATCCATAAAATATGAGTGCATCAAGTAGCAACAACAATGTATTCTGCCTCTGTAGTTGATAATGAGATAGATCCCTACTTTTTACTAAGCCATGCTACTAATGAATCACCTAAGAAGAATGCACCTCCACTGGTGCTCTTTCTCTCATTCAAACAGTTTGCCCAATCAACATCTGAATATGCAATTAATTGTAAGTTCTGATTTCTAGGATACCAAAGACCATAAGTCATTGTACCCTTCAAATATTTGAATATCCTCTTGACATCTATTAAATGAATTTTTTTAGGGGTAGACTGATAATGACCTACCATTCCAACAACCTGCATTATATCAGGATGAGATGTTGTGATGTACAGAAGACTGCCTATCATTGATCAATATGTTCTTTGATCAACATCAGGTGAAACATCATCTTTATTGAGCTTGCAACCAACCACCATAGGTGTACTAACATGAGAGGAATCTTCCATTTGAAACCTCTTTAACATCTCTTTCAAATATTGTTCTTGAGAGATAAATATCCCTCCAGAACTATGATTGATTTGTAAACCAAGAAAATATGACACTTCTCCTATCATGGACATCTCAAACTCAGTCTGCATTGAATTAGCAAAACACTGAACTGAAAGGTCATTAGTTCATCCAAAGATAATGTCATCTACATAAACCACAACAACTAATAAATCATGACGTTCAGATTTTATATATAGATTTTTGTCAACAATACCTTTCTTGAACCCTTTGTCCTATAGAAATTTGTCCAGTCTATGATACTAGGCTAGTGGTGCTTGTTTCAGTCCATATAATGCCTTTTTCAACTTAGAGACATAGTTAGGATTATCTGTCAGTGAAAATCCTCCAGTTTTCTCCATATATACTTCTTCTTCTAGGTCTCCATTAAGGAAAGTTGACTTAGAATCCATCTGATATACTTTAAAGTTCTTATGACATGCATAGGCCATAACCATTATGATTTCTTCCAATCTTTCCACTGGGGAAAAAGTTTCATCAAAATCTTGTCCTTCAACTTGTGCATACCCCTTACAGACCAATATGGATTTATTCTTAACAATCTGTCCTTTTTCATTTATTTAATTCTTAAACACCCATTTGGAGCCAATTACATTCTTATCTGTAGGTATAGGAACAAGCTCCCAAGTATTATTCTTCTCAATCTGATACAGTTCCTCATTCATTGATTTTAACCAATTTTCATCTTCGCCTCATTGAAGTTCTTGGGTTCCACCATGGATATGAAGGCTATATGTGATTGCTCGGTGTTTTTGATTATCCTTATCTTGGTTTGTACACCTTTGTCTTTCTCACCAATTATCTGACTTGCAAGATGATTCCTTTGAGTAATTCTGGAGGAAGTATTTGATGTTGTATGCTGATTTGAGTCTGCCTAAGTGTTTGCGTCTTCATCTGACTTAGATTCTTCTTGTTCTGATTCTTAGACCTATTCAACTCCAACTATAAACTTTGTTGTTGATTCAACATTGCTCACCTCTCTTACTGGGACTCCTTCATCAACTTTTATGCCAATACAATCAACCAATTTATGCAACCTCTTATTATAACATCTGTATCCTTTACTGTTTGTAGCATACCCTAAGAAGATGCCTTCATCAACCCTATCATCATACTTGCCAAGGTTTTCATTATTATTTTTTATGTAGCACTTACTCCCAAAGAATTTGAAGTGTTTGATTGTAGCAGGTCTTCCATGCCACAATTCATAAGGTGTCTTGTCACTGTGTGGTCTAAGATGAGCTTTGTTAAGAATATGGATTGTTGTGTGTATTGCTTCTACCCAGTAGGTTTGACCAATGTTCTTCTCATTCATCATTGACCTGGCCATTTGCTGAACTGTTCTGTTTTGCCTCTCAACTACTCCATTTTGTTGTGGAGTTCCTGGGATTGTGTATTCTCTTTTGGTCCCATGTTTATCACAAAATTCCTTGAAATAACTTGACATAAATTATCCTCCTCTGTCTGATATTACAACCTTTAATCTGTTGTCTATTTGATTCTCATTTAAAGCCTTAAATATTTTGAATTTATCGAATTCTTCATCTTTTTCCTTGAGAAAAGCAACCCAAGTGAGTCTGAATAAATCATCAATGATCAGCATGAAGTAGTTTTCCTTCCCTGTGCCTTCATGTCTTGATGGTCCACATAGATCCATATGAACTAATTGGAGTGGTTTCTCTGTTGAAGTAGAGTTCTTGGATTTAAACTATCTCCTGGTTATATTTCCTACTTGTTTGGGTTTACGCACAGAATCTTGTGGCTTTGATATTCTTGGAAGATCTTTTACTGCCTCAAGATTTTTTATCTTAATTAAGTGGTCAAATTTTAGATGTCCAAGTCTCCTATTACATAACCAACTCTCATCATGTTTTCTTAGATGACACTCTTCTCTATCTTCTTTCATCATGTATGCATTATTATCTGTCCTTATGCCTTTAGGCACCACTTGTTTTGAATTTACATATTTTATCTTACAATATTTGGAAGTGAACACCACTTCACATCCTCTATCACACATTTGACCTACACTGAGCAAATTATGTTTCAACCCATATACAAGCAGGACATCTTGGGATTTTCCTTTTCCATTACCTAAACTCACCATCCCTTTACCCTTGATTTTAATTGGTTCATCATTTCCAAAGGTCACATTTCCTGTTTTGCCTTTACTTATAGACATAAATTTATCCTTGTCTCCAGTCATGTGCTTGGAACATCCATTGTCTATATACCAGGGATTTTTTTGTTTTTGAGTTGAAATTACTAGACCACAATTTTCACTATCTTTCTTTTTCCATGTGCTAACATTTTTAGCTAAGGGTTTTATC
Organism: Picea mariana; assembly: GCA_032191745.1. NCBI lineage: Eukaryota > Viridiplantae > Streptophyta > Pinopsida > Pinales > Pinaceae > Picea > Picea mariana. The sequence goes on along the minus strand of JASDQU010208795.1, from coordinate 4,327 downwards.
TTTGTATCTATTTTGTAATTCTTAAGATGGAAGTTTTCAGCTTTGTGTATGAAGTTATGACAATTATAACATTCAAGATCATTGTTAAATAGGTCAAAGTGATTGGTGCAACTTTGTCTATTCATTGGTTGTTTAGTTCTATGTTTAAAAGATTGTTTATTTCTTGATATTCTCAGTTGCCTGTCTCTAAACTTAATTTTACAATTTGCAATATTATGACCAAAATTAGAGAAGTAAAAACAGTAACCATGAAAGAAATTTTGGTACCTGAAGGATGGCCTTCTTCTTGGTATTTGTTTCTCCATCTTCTGATATCTTTGTTTTTTATCAAGGACCATCTTCTCTTTATTATCTTTTGGTGACAAAGTACTCACATGGTCTGATTCTCTGCTGATTTGGAACTTGATCATCTTTACTAACTCTTTTCTTTCTATTTGTTTATTGCTTGAACCACTTACATAGCCTAAACTAGTATTCAACAAAGGAGATATATGTTTGTTCATAATGTCATTTAGTTATGCTCAGGCTTTAATTCTTGGAATATTTTGGAGATAAAATTCTTTAAACTTCTCCATCTCTTTTCTGGTTTTTACTACCTCTTCTTCCAAGGCTTCACATCTTGCCTTATTTTTTGATAAATGTTGTTTTAGGATGTGCTCTATCTTATTTTCCTCTTGTAACTCCACTTTTAGTAGGGAAAATTCTTCATCAGGTTTTTAACCATTCTTTTCAAACTGCATCAACAAATGTTTTTGTTTTCTCTTCTTGAGTATAAGTCTAACAATATCTTCTAAAGCACTGATTAGTTCACCTTCCATATCAACCACAACTTCTTCATCATTAACATCACTTCCTGTGTTTTTATTATCATAATCCTCTTTGGCCATAAGCACAAAGTCAAAAACCTTATCTTCACAAGAAGAGTCACTATCTCTGTCTTCTAAAGAGTCGTCATTGTTTACACATAAACTTTTCTTTTTACCAAATATCCTGGGTTTGTACTTCTTTTCACCTTCAGAATTCTAATCCTTCTTCTTGTGTGGACACTTAGATGCAAAGTGACCTATCTTTCCATAGTTAAAACACTTGAAGGAAAAATTTCCTTGATACTTCCCTAATCCTTTCTTTAGTCTTCTCACAATTTTTTCTTCAATTTCATCAAGTTCAGATTCCTTATTCTTATCCTCTTTAAAAGAAGATTCTCTAGTGGTAGATTTATCTTTACCTATCCTCATTTCATATGTAGTCAACATTCCTAGAAGTTGATCAAAAGCCAAATCTTTTAGATCATTAAGTTCTTCTATAGTAGAGACCTTTGGGTTGAACCTATCTCACAAAGGTCTCAAAATTTTTTGAACTAAAGAGGCTTCCTCAATTTTTTCACCAAGAGATTTCATTGCATTTACTAGTTCTTCAACTCTCAGAAAGTACTTCCCAATAGTTTCATATTATTTCATATGTAGCTATTCAAACTGTACTTTGTAGGTTTGAAGCTTGGAATCCTTTACCTTCTCATTACCTTCATAACTACTAATAGAGCTCTGCTTGACTGGAGCTTGCCCCCTGGAAGAGGCCCATGAAAATTTCTCTCAGAATCAAACTGTTATTTATTTTGTTATTCTTATATCATTTCAGTGTTATTATGGTGATTATTCTAGTTATATTGTTGTTATCCTGCCATTTCTAGCATTTTATTTATGTTCTGTATACTTTTTATATCTGGTATATTACAAGTGGTATCAAAGCACTTTCCCTGGCATAAATTGTGGGTAAATTTATTTTCATGATTGATCCAGGTGGATATCGATGGCCACCCACCTTTTCCAAATGACTCAAAACAATTTTCTGGCAATTTTGGTAATTTACTATTTTTAGCAGGTTTTAACTTCCAGGGCCATTTTGAGGCCCTAAACGATGTTTTTTTGGGAAAACATGTTTTCAATATATATTTTCCTTTAATATTGTGCCTAAAATGAATCTCCTCAACAATACCTTTCCAATGGGCTATGATATGCCTAAAATGGAGATCGTATGCAAAAGTTATGTACCCGGGAAATTGATGTACTAACTTACCCAAACGGGGCCCACATGACTTTTGACGTTTCATCTCCTAGGGTTAGGTTTTTGGATGTCTAGGGATTTTGGCATCCCTTATTATTGTAAAAATGCCTTTAGAGGCTCATTGTAATCATCTTCTTGCAAATGCGAGTAGTTGTCACATCTCTTCTCAGAGATAAGCTGCCACCATTCTAGCGAGTCTTTCACTCTGTATTTTTATAGTCTCTGTACATTTATTTCATTAATAGAAATCGTGTATTACTATATATCTGTGTTTATGGTTTCATCTCTGATAAATTTCTATTATATTATTGAATATCTGTGATATCTCTCTACATTTCTTTATTATATCTCCGCTCTCATTTCGTGCTGAAAATAATCCAGATCAATGGTATCAGAGAAGGCTGCTCTTGATCATTTTTTCAATGCATGTCCCCAATGAGGTTCGAGTATAGAAAGTTGGGTCTTGAGCTTGTCTCTCTTGAGGAAAATTTCTCTCGCACACCCAAGAAACCCTCAATGGAGGAAGAAAAAAAAATGACGGAGCAGATGATCCTATCAATCTGTTGCTTGAGCAAGCTCTCACATGACAGAGGGACGAAATGATGTAGAATTTTTACCAGATCCTTCAATGCCTTTTGATAGAATCAAGTGCATCTTCATCAAGCAGACACTTTGGAGGCACCTTTCCTTTTAAGGTACATGTCAATTTTGATATTCCCATATTTGAAGGTCAGATAGATGCGGATGCCCTAGATAAATGGTTAAATCTGTTAGAAGGTTATTTCTTTGTTCACAATTTTTCTGACAGATAAAATATCATCTTCGCACTCCTTAAGGCTCTCACCCATGTCAAACATTGGTGGGAAACTTACTAGGAGCAGAGTTCCATAGAGGAGTCTGGAATATATGGGGTCGATCCCACTTGGGAATTTTTTTGTGGATGCGATAAAGGAACAATATTGCCCTATTGGCAATTATGAGGACCGGTACATGAGATGGACCACACTACAGCAAGAAAGGGGCCAAGCAGTTCTGGAGTTCACCAATACCTTCCATACCTTGCGCACCAAGATGGGTATCAAAGAATCCGAATGAAATTTGGTTCTGAAATACCATGGGGCTCTACACAGATACATCCAAACTGAAATGGATTTTTTGGACATCTCATCACTTGGTGCTACCTATCAATATGTTGTTAAAATCGAGTAGAAATTTAAGCACCAGAACAAATGGGAGTTTAGGTCTGCAAATCCGCAACAACCAAAGTATGACAAAGACAACCTTAACAAACAGTCTCCCGAAAAACAATCCAATCCACATGAAAAGAAGGGTCACAGAAAGACAAAGAAGGACACTGGAAAATGGTGCGATTTCCACAAAATCCCCTGGCACAATACCGATGAATGTCACTCAAAACAGTCATTGGTGGCCAAGATCAAAGACAAGGAGCCGAACCCTGATTCAGAATCTGATTATGAAAATACTGGTAAAGGATAGATCATTGATGCAGACCCCACTGCTATTGTCGCGACTGCAACAATTCAACCAAAAGAACCAATAGATCTTGAAGAGGGGGAATTTCTTTTTCATTCACATATGTGTGTGAAGGGGAACCCGTTGCATTTTATTATTGATAGCGGAAGCCAGAAGAACCTCATATCAGCAGAGGTCGTCAAACAGTTGGGATTGTTGATAACACCACACCTGTAGCCATACAACATCAGGTGGCTTCGCCAAGGATGAACTCTTCATGTCAGCCAGTAGTGTCGATTGTCATACGGCATCCAACCCTTCAAGGATGAGGTATTATGTGATGTTTCCCCACTGGATTTATGTGATGTTCTCTTGGGCCATCCATATATGTGGAGATGCCATGTTGTTTATGAGTCTCGACCCCGCAGTGTCATTGTTTCTCTAGGGAGTCATCTCTACAGAATACCAGAGGTAGTTCCAACTATTGTTCCACCTAAAACGTGCAGCAAGGTAGTATCTCATACTACAAAATTCAGCTTCTTCACAATCTGTTGAAAAGGGGAACAAAAGGATACTGCAACCACTACAGCATCGGCCCAAGCACCTTCTATCCAACATAAGCAGGTTGAAAAGACTACAACAAAGTGTAAAGATTCCTTCTACACACAAGAATCTCATGTAACCAGACTGGTTAAAAAGGTTGAACCCTTCCAGCCACATTTTCGTGACAACCTTCAACAAGCTAAGCAGTGGAACTTCTCCAACAAGGAAAGCCGCTCACCAAGATGCAGAT
>JASDQU010208792.1:13348-28117 GCA_032191745.1 Picea mariana | reverse complement strand
TTCCCCGAACTTCTTCAAGACTCTGCACGGTCCGATCTTTTTCATCTTGAGCTTGTTTTATGTTCCCCTAGGGAACCTTTCTTTCCTCAGGTGCGCTAGAACCATGTCCCCAACTTCAAACTGAAGTTGCCTTTTTCTCTAATCGGCTCTGCGCTTATACTCCTGGTTCGCCTTTTGCAGTCGCTGCTTCACCTGTGCGTGAAGTTCCTGCCTCGCTTCAGCAAATTCTTCAGCCCTCGCGCTGCTATTCTCAGCGTGTTCTAACTCCCTGAGCTCAGAAACTCCTCTCGGCTGTGTTCCATACAAAATCTGGAATGGACTCTTACCTGTACTCCGATTCACCGAATCGTTGTACGCGAACTCTGCCTGTGGTAGGATTTGATCCCAACTGGTGTGATGCTCCATCACTAGACTTCTCAACAGATCCCCCAAGCTCCTCTTGACTACTTCGGTCTACCCATCTATCTGTGGATGGTAAGAAGAACTGAATGCTAAGTCAGTCCCCAGCTTCTTCCATAGAGTCCTCCAAAAATGACCTATGAATTTGGTATCACGATCTGAGACTATACTTCTCGGCAATCCATGCAATTGGACAATCTCTTTGAAAAATAAATTTGCAATGTGGGTTGCATCGCTAGTCTTATGACACGGAATGAAATGTGCCATCTTCGAGAATCTGTCCACCACAACAAAGATGGAATAAACTCCTCGCTGTGTTCTCGGTAAACCCAACACAAAGTCCATGCTAATGGCTTCCCATGGCCTTTCAGGTACGGGAAATGGCTGATAGAACCCTGTGTTCTGCTTTCTGCCCTTCGCGTGTTGACAAATCCTGCATCGGTCAACAAATATCTTCACATCTGCATGCATGCCAGGCCAATAATACGATTCGCTCAGCTTGGTGAATGTTTTGTCATGTCTGAAATGACCTGTTAAGCCTCCACTGTGCTTCTCCTTCACCAAATTATCTCTCATAGAGCAAACTGGAATGCACAATTGATTGCCTTTGAACAGCAATCCATCCTGGATCAGGTAGTCAATCCACAGACTCCTATCCCTGAGAACTGGGTTCTCGGCTACCTCGTATGCTTCACCGAAATCAACATCACCTGCATACATATCCTTCAGGTTCTCAAAACCCAAAGTCTTGACCCTGAACTCCTGCAGTAATAAACATTTTCGGCTTAAGGCGTCAGCTACCTTGTTAGCAGCTCCCGAAATGTGCTTGATCACGAAGGTGAAATTCTGCATGTATTCCAACCACTTCGCATTCTTCTGATTCAGCTTCTCTTGCTGACTCAGGAACTGTAACGCATGGTTGTCACTGTACAGGACAAATTCCTTGGGTATGAGATAATGCCTCCACTTTTTCAATGCCTGGATAATGGAATAGAACTCTTTATCATATGTGGAGTACTTCAGTTTTGCATTATCCAGCTTCTCACTGTAGTATGCAACAAGTCTATCATCCTGACTTAAAACCCCTCCAACAGCATACCCACTGGCGTCACACTTCACTTGGAAGGTCTTCTAAAAATCAGGCAGCACTAACACTGGCTGCTCTGTTATCTTTCTCTTTAACAGATTGAATCTCCTTTCAGCCTCGGTTGTCCAATGGAAAACCTTATGTCGCTTTTTCACAGTGTCCATCATTGCAGCACTGATTCCACTAAAATTCCAAATGAATTTTTTGTAGAAGCTTGCCAAACCGTGAAAGCTCCTTACCTCAAAAACATTTCTCGGCGATGGCCAATTCCTGATTACTTCAACCTTCTCAGGATCCATCTTTAATTCATTCGTCGATATTACAAAACCCAGATATATGAGTTTCGTCTGCATGAAGGAACACTTCTTCAAATTTATCAGCAGTTTCTCCTGCTGTAGCCTCCTCATCACAATAGCTAAATGCCTCAAATGCTCAGCCTTCGTTTTGCTGAAAATTAAAATATCATCCAGGTATACCACCTCAAATTTGCCAATGAATTCCTGCAGGACTTCATTCATCAGCCTCATAAATGTGCTTGGCGCATTTTTTAGCCCAAACGGCATGACCAGCCATTCGTACAAACCCTCATTTGTTTTGAATGTTGTATTCCACTCATCTCCCTCTCTCATCCAGATCTGATGATATCCTCTCTTGAGATCAATCTTGGAAAAGTAATTTTCCCCACTCAGACAATCCATCAAGTCTTCCATTCTTGGCAGTGGAAACCTGTACCTGATGGTAATCTTATTTATCGCCCTGGAGTCTGTACACATTCTCCAGCCTCCATCCTTCTTTGGACTCAGTACCGTTTGAACGGCACATGGACTGAGACTCTCTCTAACCAGTCCTTTACCCTGCAGATCCTGTACCTTCCTTTTGACTTCCTCATTCTCTTGAGGTGTCAACCTGTACGCTGCCTTATTCGGTAGACTTGCTCCGGGTATGAGGTCAATGTGGTGACTCACACTCCTCACCGGTGGCAATGAACGAGGTAGTTCGTCCACGATGATATCAGTGAAATCTCCCAGCAGTTGCTGAATCTCCTCTCGCAAGTCGTCCACTCTTATATTTGTCAGGACAATCCTTGGCTTCCTGAAAACAAAGAGCTGTCGATCTTCATTCTTCTCCAGCTCTATAAGAAGCTCCTTCCCACTCATGAGAATTATCGTGCTGCTCACTTCAGGCTTTACTTCCTTATCTTTTATCAGCAGCAGTTTATGGGTTTTCCCATCCTTCTCCAAAGTGTAGGTGTTCATCCTCCCGTCATGAACAACATTCCGATCAAACTGCCATGGTCTACCCAGCAGTATGTGACATACGTCCATGGGAATGACATCACACAGAATCTCATCATGATGGTTCCCAATTTTAAACTTAACTAAGCATTGTTTAGTGACACTTACCCGGTGTCCTTTCTGTAACCACGAGACTTTATATGGACTCGGGTGCTTAGTTGTTGTCAGCTCCAATTTCTCCACCATCTCGGTTGAAACGAGATTGTCAGTTCTCCCACTGTCAACTATGACCTTGCACTTTCTGTCCTTGGCTGTGCAAGCTGTCCTAAACAGTTTTCTCCTCTGCACTGAGTTGTCCACCTCCTTCTCAGGTGCTAAAAGAATTTTGTGCATCCCAAGCGATCTACCGTTGTCTGCATCTTCGCTCTCAGCATCACGCCTCTGCACCTCAGTGATGTGAGCTTTTCCTCCGTCCATCTTCCTCTCTGGACAGTCAACGGCTTTGTGTCCGTCTTTACCACATGTAAAACACGTGATAACTCCTCCTCGACCTCTGCCTCGACCTCGGGTACGAGGAAATGTCTTCACGTCAACATATCCTCCTTGCTGATCATCTTGCTGCCTCCTTGGCTCATCATTTTGCCTCTGCTGTGAGGTTCCACCTCTTTCAGCTTTCCCCTAAGGCCTCTTCCAATCCTCCTTGGGATTTTGAGTTCTCTCTTGGGCAACTGTCTTGCCTCTAGGCTAGATTCTGCCCCGCCCTCGTTGTCCCTTCTTGCGGCTCAGCTTCTCTTCAGCTTTCAAAGCCATCTGGTACGCATCCTCCACCGTTTGGATGGTGACCATGCTCAATTCATCCTAAATGTCATACCTCAGTCCATTCAGGTATCTTGCCACCTCTTCGTCATCACTCTCCCGATGAAGAGCTCTGATGTTGAGCCTATAAAATTCCTCGGTGTACTCCTTCACCGTCATCAACTTCTATCTCAGGTTCTGCATGCGCCTGAATAGAGTGATCTGGTAGTCTCTCGGGATGAAATTCGCCTTCATCTTAGCGATCATCCTGTCCCAGCTTTTGATCTTCTATTTTCCTTTGGAACGCCTGTCTGTCTGCAGCTCGTCCCACCATAAGGCTGCATGTCCCTTCAGCTTCGTGACATCATGCCTCACCTTCTTTTCCTCCTCGATGTCTTCGTAATCGAAGTAGGTGTCGAGTGCTCGGATCCAATCCAGCAACTCTTTTGCGTTCAAGCTCCCCTCATAGACGGGGATGTCCATATTCATCTTCGAGTTCATCCTCGAAATGGCTCTAATAAACCTCTCTGTCGAGGCATCTTCTGCCGTGACTTCTTCTTCAGCATGTCCAGCTTCCTCTTCAATCTCAGGATCACTGAACTCTGCTACACAAGCACCACGTCTCTGGGTGGTCTCTATTTCTTCAAGTCTGGCTCAGAGATCTCTCATCTCTCGCTCTATTTCAGCATTACCTGTTGGCCTACCCCTTCTTCAGGCATCCCTGTCCTCACGATCAGGTGAATGCCTTTCTCTCCTGGGCGGCATAGTATCTCCTCTGTCTCTACTTCAGAAAGAAAATATACTCCCGCTCTAATACCACTCTGACACAACCTGCCCTCAATGGCACCGTCGCCTCACCAGGACCTTCTCTTTCCCACCGGCCCAAAGAGTTAATGCTCTTCCAACTCCCTCGGGAGTTTCTCACCCACAGACTTCTCGGCGATCTCCCTTTCGCGAATCAGAAGATCGGGTCTCGCGATATCGCGAGGCTCGTAACACTGTCTCGTGCCACTCAGATGCCGAGTCCCGAATGTCGACGGGTCGACAGTCAATGCTCCATGTCGGGGGTTTTCCTCTCAGGAAAATGCTATCTGTGAGGTAGACCTTTTGTGCTTACAAACCCCGAGTGCCGAGGTGTCGATTCTTTGTGACCACACCACCTGTCCTCCACTCACTCCCTGGGTCCCCTGTGACCACGTCACTTTGGGATTTCGCGGATCGCGAATCCACGACACAATTTCCTATTGTTGTAATCGCCGAACGTCGAACCCCGACTCGCCCGGGATCCAATGCCACGCGTTCCTGCCCTGATAGACGGCTCCGAGTAAATCGGGAAATCGCGGCTCACGATTTCGACGTGCATGTAACTCTTGCACTTGCCAAACCCGATATGCCGATATGAAATGGTAACTGGACTCCTCCGTACGCCTGCGGTTAATCCCCTCGCAGATCCTCCACGATCTGACGGTCTGTGGGGTTTGAAAGATTTACTCCACAGCTTCAAGTCGTCGATTCTCTTCCTCTTGAAGAGTTCTCCGCTTTACCACCTTCGCTCTGTATGAACTTCACTGCGGCCTGCTTCCACCGAGAAGTAAAGGCGCTATCCCTCTTGAGCTTCTGCAACTCTGACACCTTCAAGGCTTCTCTCGAACACGCTCCCTATGCTCGAACTTCAACCACTCCCAACAGTGTTGAATTCTTCCAGGTCCTGTGCGTTCACAGTCACAACAAAAACCGGCCTTACCCTTCTCAGACTTGCTACTGAGACTTCAATCCGACCTGCACTCACCTGCATGGCTCGAATGATCCAACACAACTCTAGGTTGAACGAGAATGAGATTTTATCTATAGAGCCTCCTCAACGCACTCTATGCGGAGGAATTCAACTGCACTCTATGCAGGAATCTCCTGGCTCAAACAGAGAAAGAATTGAAACCCATTCACTCATTCTCTCAGGTTTTGAACCTAATATGCAAGCACATAAGCAACATATAGAAGATAAGCATATAAAGAGGCAAGTATGCAACAAAATAATATCAACAACACACAGAATTCAAACACAACCATGGAATTGAATCAAGATCTTTCTTCTATTAATTCAATCTGTACATGGGGTTTCTTCATGAACTCTCTGCTCTGTTCTCTTTTGCTCTCTATGCTAATGCTGAATAAAAAATGCTATCAATTACACAAGGAGGGTGCCTATATTCGTTTTCCCTCCTGGAAATGAAACTGTCTAATCTACAGCTAACCCTATCTACTAGCATTTAAAACTGTTAAATGCCTTCTTATCTATATTACATTACAAGTGTGCTTCATATAAATGCATTCGTTCAAACGACGACGCAACAATCTTTTCAAAGAAATTCAAAAAAGGTATGCGTTGGTGTTGTCCAGCTATTCTTCTCTTTCCTCCACGCTAGCTCGCTTTATGAAGTGTGGATGCTCCTGCATTAGAATATGAAGGATGGATGTGGCCAGAGTTGATGAGGTCAGTCATTTGTCTTTACATTTCCTCTATTTATTAATGGGGCCAACCGGTAAGTAGAGGTGTTAGGTAAGTCAAATCTAGGGATGAGTTGAATGGAATGGTCAATGTGGTGAGAGGGGGGAAGTCCCTCTAAAGGTTGAAATACTTCTTCGAACTCGTGGAGGAGGGGAGTCATATTTTCAAGAACAGGGTGTGTTGTATTGTTTGGTGTTATTGGGAACACAAAATAGGGAGAGACACATTGGTTTAAGTAAACATGTGGGATTTGTTCTTTGGTAGAAGGGGGTTTGGGTTTTACTGCAGTTAAGATATAAGTGTGGCCTTCTTTGGTAATTTTGTACTGGCAGGACTTGGATAGATAGATAGCATTTGTTTGGGTTTGGTATGGGATACCGACCAACAAATCTGCACAATCCAAGGGGAAGACATCACAGAGGACAGTATCTTTGAATTGGCCTATGGCGAAAGTGACGAGACAACACTTGGAAAATAGGAGGCGAGGGCCATACTTTTGGATCCATTCGAGTTGATAGGGTTGTGGATGTGGAGTGGTGACAAAATAAAGGCGGTTGACAAGGGCTTGAGACAGAAAAATTTTCTGGATTCCATTGTCCATAATCAGTCATTACAAGGCATTTTTGATTTGGCAGTTATGGGTGAAGAGGGGTTGGGTGGATGCATTTGAATCTTCCTAGGTCATTAGAATCAATAAGGGATCTACTTCTGTGGGATTTTCCAGAGGAACTTCTTCGGTATATTCTACTTAGGAAGGCGTAATGAGATCAGTGAGTAGAGTTTTGTTGGTTTTTAGATTTTGGAGGATTCGACAATCTAATGAATTGTGTGAAGTAGTTTTGTGGAATGAGCTCCAAGGTGTCCTTGTAGTTTTATTGGGTGTGGGGTTTTGATTCTGAGGAGGTGGAAAGCGGGCCGAGGGATGGGAGATGGATGGTTGAGAGGCGGGCGGGTTGGGGGGTTGGTGTAAGGGCTAGACTGAGGAATATGACCTCTAGGAGCAACTTTCTTTTCTATATCCAAAGATATCTGAAATGTGTTATCTAAAGTTGGATTTTTAGACAACTCTACTTCTCGATGGAATTGAATTAATAAACCAACCACAAATTTTAATATGATTATCTCTTCTGGATCTAGAACATGAAGTAAGAGGCACATCTTGCAGAAGAAGTCTATGTAGCATTGTACTCCTTGTGAAGGGAGTTGTCGAAGTTGGTGCCATTTGATCCATAAGGATTGCACATACACAGGTGGGTAGAAGCAATTTTGCAAAGCTTTGGAAAGTTGAGCCCAGGTTTTGATGGGTTGTGAAGTAGAGTATTTTGGAGCATCCCCAATCTCTATCAGAAATGTGGTCTTCTCTTTCTCTGTATCCCACCAAGTTTGTGCTAGTCCTTCTAGTTGCAAGGAAACAATATGGAGTTTTGTTTCCTTGGTAAGGAATGAACATGTATTGAAATAGGTGGATAGGATACGGATCCAAGAATACACCATTTCACCATTTTTTTCCCCAACAAACTTGGATAGTTGGATTCGAGTGTCCAATCGGAATGGATATGGATTATTTCGTTGTTACATTCCGAGAAGCTCATTCAGGACAAAGGCAAGATCTTGGACGGGATTTGATGTGTTGGAATCTGATTCGACTGCCAAAGGATATTTGCGTGGAGGCATTGTGAGGCCAGCTAAAGAGAAAAGGCACCCCTACGTTGCAATGTTGAACATAGGACTTTGTTTTGAGAACAAAGGACTTAAAACCCTTAGGCAATAGAGCTTGAACTAGTCTAGAGGGAGAGATCTATATTTTTTTAGATATGTGGAGCTTCTCTTTGTGGAAATGGAGATGTGGGTGCCCTTGGGGCTTATGATATCTTTGGATCTTCTTGCATAAAATGGAAACCCTGAAATGGGCAAAGTATGGATTATGTCATGAAAACACCAAAAACAAATTTGTCTCAATCTTCAAGATCAGAATATTTTCCATGGATCTTGAGCCTATGATACCAATTGATCTACCCAAGAAGGAATTCTACAGGATAAGGTGACCATGCAAGACATAGCTCAGCCTCTGATGAAAAAATCTTCTGAGGGGCGCAAATCTAAACAAGGGCACACCATTAGTGTGGCTGGCCAAGCAAATGGGGATCCAGACCTGGGTGACCTGAGAGTGGAAAAGAGGTTTTGGAGATCTCAGAGTGACCTTCGAGGATTAATGGGAGAATCCCAGTGAAACCATGGAAGAGGGCGCACTCACTTCATTTCCAAAAATAAGAAACCAACAAGGGCGCAAACCCTAGTTTATGTGCCCTCCCTTCTACCTCAGAAAAATTAAAGGAAATGATTTTCTCCTGGAGAGAGTGGCTAGAGAATGAGATAATCTTGCTCTTAGAGGTGGAAGCATGGAAAACGAAGTCACCAGGAGACAACCATGAAGGAAGGCACACTGGTTAATCTTCAGAAACCCTAAAAATGAAATTGTCGTGAATGTAAAATGAAAACTCAGAAAAGAAAACAACCAAGACACATAGCTTCAGAAGAAAAGGTAAGAATGATTTATTTTAGTCCTGGTTCACCTTATATACCAAGGGAACCATTTATTTTACATATATTTAATTCATCATCAAAAGGCGAAGAAGTGTTGCACCTAGGTGATTGACTTGTGTGCCCTAGGTGGGCGTTCTCCTAGGTGGCCTCCTTGGCCCAAGAGGATAGATATTTATATTCTTGGAGAGAGATAAAATAGGTATCTTTCTAGGAGGAGTCATGGTCATAGGGGGAGCATGTGCGATATGAATTCATTGTTGCATCAAAGTGTTTCCATCAATGCCAAATAGTGAGATTGTTGATTAATTGGGTTGGTTTTCATTGATATCAACCCTTGAAGAAAGTCTGATAAAAAATTCAATTAGCCCCAAAAATATGGTTAAGGGACTCATTTTGATTGAGGTTTAATGGTATGAATATTAATATATTTTTAGGTAAAACTATTCTATATGGATAGTACATGTCATGCCATTTCCGGTGATATGTGGAACTTCACATAACTCCTCACATTTAGAGAGTTATTTTCTTGTGAAGTTGGAAAACCCTCATGAGTTATCTAAAAGGTCAAAGAAGTCAAATTATTATAGAAGCTCCTAATAAAAATTGGCTAGTCAAGTGGGTCAAACTACGAGTTAATCATGGGTTAAGTTGTTGCAATAAGAAAATAATTAAAAATAATTTAGTTGCGACTAAAAGTGGAGAATTAACTATTTGTAGCAAAGTGGGTTAGAAGTGGACAAGTGGTTAGAAGTGGGTTAGTCCTAAAGGAAGGAAATTGGGTTAAGTTTGTTAGAAGGTAACCCCTTGAGGAAGCTACATGGAAGTATAAATAAGAGAGCAAGGATATCCTATTAGAACCTATTGAGCACACTGAATATATATTATTGTGCAATTTTTATTACAGGTACTCACTGATACATATAAACTTATGCAAGTCTGAGGTAGCATGAAGGGTTGACGGAAATTTTTTTGGAATTGCACAAATATTGAAAAAACCCTAGTTTATGAGGTGTATGAGGGCTACAATGGAACATAGTGCGTACATACACAGGTTGAAGGAGAACAAAGCATGTACATACACATTCTGAAGAAGGAACAGTCACGTACAGTTGGGAAAATACATGAAAACTTAGGGAGATGAAGATGCAAGGTCTCTAGAGTCTGAAAGCAAGCTCCGAGGAAGGTGTAGAGTGATAAAGTATATCAAATCTATCTACAGGTTCAAAAGGTATTCCTTATTTCTTTATGTAGTTGGATTTTGTTGTCTACATGAGAAATGATTATGGAGGTTTGAGGATTTTCCCTAGAGAGGCTATTGGTTGTATAACATGCAGAGATTGTTACACTGAGAAAAGACCTTCAATAGAAAAAACATGTAGAACAACTCAAAGGGTTTTGATAACATTATAAAGTGTCAAAGGCCACATCATGACAAGTCTGGGATAGGATACAATCAGACAAAAAGAGGATCAACCTCCAAAAATATAGATCAACAAAGACAACCAAGAAGCTATGCAGAGAGATTTAGAGGAGACACGAAGTTTTACAGGGAAGATCACAAGGACACTCCTCCACCTAGAAGATTTAGATTTCAAAATCAATGACATTCAGAATCAGGAAGACCTCATTAAGAAGAAGTATTTAGAAGAATAACTCCTTTCAAAATATCTCAACTCTGAGGTATCAAACTATGTTTTTTGGTTTATGTTATGCATGTAATAATTTTGGACATAAACCTGTAAATTTCAGAGATAATAGCAGGAACATAAACAACTTTGAAAGTCATGCACAAAATAGTTATCCAATAAGGCCTAGTAAAAAACAAAGAAGAAACTACAATAGGTTTGAATCATTGAGCACTAAAGTGGTATGATACAAGTGCAACAATTTTGGACACACGACCAATTATTATAGAGTGGCAGTGCCTCCTAGAGAATGACAACAGAATAAAAACAATCATAGACAAGAACCTCAACACAAAATATGGATAAGAAAGCATAATCAATATAACAATGAAGAATGCACACTCACTCTACAACATAAACACAATAAACGTGGGTGGTATTTTTACAGTGGTAACTCAAAGCACATGACAGGTAATGAAGACATGTTTCTAACATTAAGAAAGGAATGCGATGGATCTATTTATTTTGGAAATAATAACTCACATAGAATCATTGGAAAGGGAACAATCAAAATTGGAAACAAGAATACCAAGGTAGAACATGTTGTACTAGTGGGAGATATGAAACATAAACTTCTAAGTGTAATTAAAATGTGTGACTAGGGTCACAAACTTATGTTCGATTAAAAAAAGTGTGAGATAAGAAAAGCCGGTACATGAAAATTGATAGCAAGAATTGTAAGAAGTTTAAGAAACATATATGTACTAAGTGAAATTGGAAATGAAAAATGTTTTCTAGGAAAGGAAGATGAATTTTGGCTATGGAACAGAAGAATGGGTCACATAAAATTCGATAACCTTGTCAAAGTCAACAAAATGGAAGAAGTCATAGAAATTTCACAGATCGCAAATCTAAGAAACACATTATGCAAGCATTGTCAACAAGGAAAGAAAACAAAGAACAAGCTCAAATCAAAGGAGTACTTGACAACAATACCACTGGAAATTGTGCATACTGATCTAGTTGGACCAACTAGAAAAAAAGGATTAATAGGTGGTATAGATTGGACATTATTGATTCACTCCCCAGGCACAGTAATCCAACAATTGGTATGAGATGAGAGTAAAAAACCATAAATAATGAACAATCATTGGAAGAGACATCAGTACCTTTTGAACAATTATAGATTCATCAACTTCCTCTCCTAATCCTCTAACTACATTGTCGGATTGTTGGATTAGGTTGATGGACAATTGGTTTGGATTGTTGGTTTTCATTGATGGAAACACCAAAATTGATGGAAACAGTTAGTCATGATAACATTCATGGTTATACTCCTAATTAATGTTTCTATCTCCCCCCCTTTGACATCAATGGGAAATGGTATCTCCCTTTGGGGCTGCTCCCCCTTATTGAACTCTCCTTGGGGATGATCCCCCTGTCTAAATGCCTTTAATATTTCTTTGTGTTTCTAATCCTATGATTACTCTCTGTACCTTCATATGAATAATATATCCCCCTTTGACAAATGGTATCACTCTTATGCAACATTGAACTCATATCGCAAAGTAAATAAGTGCCATATTTTTAAAAATAGGTACAATGAGGATATGTGTCCAGGGCTTAGGGAAGCCTTGCTTGACCGGTAAATTAAAGATATTTTGTATGTGAGCGATGAGGATAGGCCCTCCGATTTTAAAAATTTCCTTTTGGTATCCTTCAATGTCCTTAGCTTTCCCGTTTGAAATCTGCTTAACCATGAACTTTATTGCATCCAAAGAAAAAACTTAATCTTCTATAGGAACAATAGGAATGGTGTCCATGGCATTAGGGAACTCATAAATACTTTTAAGGTAGGAATTCTAGTCCCTTAAGGGAATCATATTATTTTCTTAAGTATTGTGAATTAGAATTTTCCTCGAGAAATTCTTTGGATGAAGCTTAGATAGGTGTAAAATCCACTCTTTCCTTTTTTTTATATAGTACCTATTTTTCCTTTTAATTAAGGATTTGTACCTATTGATCTTATTAGGTTTTAAGGACTCATTAGTAGCATCCCTAATGGATTTCCTAGAAAGTTTACATTATTTATCATATCAACGGTTGGTTTTCTATTATTCTTTTTAGACAACACCTCGAAAGAGAACTTGTTAATAGAAGTGGAAAGGGTAGTTGTAAAATTATGATAGAGGTCTTCAATGTTGTCCTTATAAGTTAGGAGATGTAATTCACTATTTAAATCCTTTATGAAAAGATCAAATTTACTTTTGTCAAAAGGCAAGTTCTTTGACTAATAAGAATTTTCTACAATGGGGCTTCTTTGCATGGAAAAGTTTAGAGTTAGGGTTAAAGGTATATGATCAATGTCGGGTTCAAGATCATTTAAAAGGTCAAAAGTTACTATTTGGTTGGAAAGAAGGATATCAGATATCACAAAATCCAATACACTACTACGTAGCCCATGAATTCAAGTCATATGGTTGGTGTTTGACCTCTTCATTACTCCATTGCAAATTATTAGGTCTTGAGAGCTACAGAGATTGACTAGCTCAGTACCAAACAAATTCTCAGTCTAGTCTTCAAAGCTTATTTTGTATTTATTAGTGAAAACAAGGTCCTAATCTAATCATACATGATTATGGTTGGAATCATTGCTTAAAATAATATCTTGGTTAGTTGTAGTTCTATTATTAAAGTCTCGGCAGGAGGATATTAACGTCATTTCTCAAACTATGAATATCTTTTTCTATACTATTATAGGGACAATTTTTATCTAGATTATTTTTCTTATAAAAAGGAGAATTAATAGGTGCAAAATAACAAATTTCTATATACATCTTCATAGCATTGATGTCTGAAGTTTGTATCCAAATGCATTGATTGAGAGGGTTTATCTTATGATGTTGAATGGAGAAATGATCTTTTTTATATAACAAACTATGACTTTGATCCCTCTACGGTATGATTTTTTGTTCCATGTCAACCACGAGACAAATCCTTCTATGTTAGGGACCTTAGACTCTTTATTCTCCCATGTTTAAACTAGACAAATAATTTCAACATCACTCGAGATCCAACTTAACATAGGACTTTTGTGCCTTGGAAAGTGATGACAGTTCCAAAAAATGATCCTAAGTGTCCCAAATTCCTATTTATTATTATCCTTTTGGTCTCTATCCCTCACAATAGCTTTTCAATTTCTAATTATTTCCCATTTTCCTTCATTCCCATCTTGTTTTACCTTTTGAACTTCCTTTCTTAATTCATCTTGGTCTTTGGGAATGAGGCCTTCATTTATAAATATTCCCGACCCTTTCAAGCTCGGAGATTTACTCAATATGCTATATTTATGTTCATTAAAACTTACTTTGACATAGATCAACCTATCTTTATGTTCAATTATTTTTCCTAGCCTCTTTTTCTTATATGAGGTAGGTTGTTTAAATTTGTGATTTATTGTTTAGTTCTTCTTTTACTATTTTCTAGAGTATCATCATCTTGGTGTTGTTTTATACCAAAAATTATGAGGTTCAACGCTCTTTTATTACACTCATGATCCAACTCGATCAACTTATTAATTTCCTCTTTGATGGGTTTTCTATCCAATTTATATTTCAAACTACTTAGGTCCAAATTATTGGTTAGTTTTTCTTCTATCTCTTTAATCGTATATCTCAAGTTGTGATTTTCTTCAACCTCTCCTTATTGGGTTAATTGTTTTTTTTTTTTTCCATTTCTTGTATTCTAGCCTCCATTGTATACAACTGACTCGTGAACCCTAACAATCTATTGTGACATCCCTGGGGAACATGTTGGAACTAGCCCTGGGCTGATTTTTACAAGTGGCAAACTAATGATTTGGCCATTGGCAGCTCCTGAAAATCAAGGATTTAGGAAGCTGCGAAAATCCCAAGGAAGGGAAAAGACCTAGGCAAGTTAAACATAAGCATATGTGAGGAGGCAGGACGTTGTTAAGTATGCTAGAGGAAAAAGAGTCTAGTTTTTTTTATTTTTCCACTTGTTGTTATGAACACTGGAAAGGTGTGAGGTAAGGAAAAAGATATTGAATTGAAGGAATGTGTTGCATAGGGATTGCCAAGTTCGCCCTTATGGACCCATGGCCAGGCTAGGGGGTGAATCGGGAAATAAATTGTGGTTGCTCGGTTCTACGGTTGGGAGGAACATGGTTGTTCCCTTTGTTTTCTCCACAAGATAGTTCATATATGTTACTCTAAACTCCATTTGTCTGAATGATTTGTTTGTTAGATATATTTTTCATGTTATAGTTATACAGAAAAGAGTTATGTTTTTCTTTATGTGTTAATGACCGTATAACTGTTGTAATTATTTTCCTGTACCTAAATAATTCTATATTTTACCTCTGTTGGACGAATTGGTTGTTGTTTTAATGGGATCCTTAACAATGGTATTCATGCAATAACCTAGACAATCGATATTCGAGAATTCAATAAATAGACTATAGACTCTAATTGTAGAATTATTTTCTCGAATGTCATTTTCATTTCATAAAAATATATATAGAATCGAATACCTAACAATGAACGAACATAGTGTATA
>JASDQU010208791.1:6192-20926 GCA_032191745.1 Picea mariana | reverse complement strand
ACGGCAGTACGCCAAGGCTTTCAGCAAGAACCCCCTCCATCTACGTCATCAAGCACTTGAGTCACTGACATCCATTATGTCACAACCTCAGTCAATGAACAGATGAGATTCCCTTTCTCTTTTTTTGAATTACTTTATCATTTCACATACCAATGTCCTATGATCATTGAATACAGGCATCGCCAAATGGCCCTTATTCAAAATCCCCCCAACCCCTCACTTCCTGCGATACAAGTGATTCCCCCTACTCCCTCTCCAGATATTGTTCATATTCTATCTCCTAACCCTGAGGCACTTCCCACTCCTCCATGGTTCATGGATAGCCTATATGAGGATTTTCCCCCAAATCCCCCCAATTCTTCAGTTCACTTCCCCATGGAAATCTTACGACCAACCACAATTTTTAACCCATAGTATCTCGATATTTGGTTCATGCTGAGCTAACTGTCGCAACCTCCTTGCGTCACCCCCTCTACATATTCACCACCAAAAGACCATCACACAGTGACAGCCACCAATGTCACTCCCCTAGATCCCCTATATTCTCATCAGTTCCACTCGGACGAAGACATCCTCAAGGAATTAACTACCCCTGATTTCCCATGGAATGCGCTCCATCACAGAGAACTCCTTCTCTCACACGAATCCTTTGAGCCTCCTATCCAAGACTCCATACACGCAATCGAAATGAAATATTTTATCCCATCCAGGCATATAAACTGGTTCAACAACCCTATCCCTGCCCCTGATTCTTTTGAAGAAGGAAACATGGCCAACATTTCCCCCACTGTCAAAATTAATATTTCCATCAAACTTGCAATCATAGAAGAAATCACCATTGGCACCACATGCTCCCCTGAAGAAATTTTAGCTTACAAAACTCTCTTCCAGGAATACTAGGACATTTTTTCCTGGTCATACACAGAGATGCCCGGACTTGATCCTTCTATTGTTGAACATTGTATAGACACATGGCCTGATATTACACGTGTACCTCAAAAGCAACGCCCACTGTACCCATCCAAAGAAGTGGACATCAAAGCCAAAATTGACAAATTACGCGTCGCAGGGTTCATATACCCCATCGCATATACGTCATGGGTCTCCAACCCCATCCCTGTCAATAAAAAATAGGGCACTATTCGCATCTGCATTGACTTTCATGATCTCAATCACGCATGTCCCAAAGACAACTTCCCAATGCCCTTCATCGACCAAATTATTGATGAATGTGCCGACCACGAGGCCTTGTCCTTCATGGATGGGTTCTTTGGCTATAATCAAATTCAAATTCATCCAGCGGACCAATACAAAACCACATTCACTACCCCTTGGGGTACTTTTGCTTATCATGTCATGCCTTTTGGACTCAAGAAAGCAGGTGCAACATTCCAATGGGCTATGACTTATGTTTTTCATGATCTCACTTGCATCATCCTCGCCTACTTGGATGACCTCACCGCTCGATCTAAGAAATGCATTCAACATCTAGATGGCTTACGAGTTGTATTTCAATAGTGTTGTCAGTACAATATCTGCTTGAACCCCCTCAAGTGTGTATTTTGTGTCACCATTGGACTCCTCCTTGGGTTCATCGTTTCCCAAAGTGGCATCACAGTAGACCCTCAAGGTCCAAGCCATCACAAAAATTCCACCACCATGGAATTTACGCCAATTACAGAGCCTACAAGGTAAAGCCAACTTTTTGTGACGCTTTGTCCCCCATTACGCCACTCATGCACATGGTTTCCTTCACTTGTTGTGTCACGATATCCCATTTTGATGGGATGAACAAGCCCAAACCACTTTTGATGATCTAAAGGAGGCACTCTCCAACGCCCCTTTGATTAGTCCACCTGACTATGATCACGAATACACTCTCTACTTATCGGCCTCCATCATCTCAATAGCAGGAGTCCTCGTCCAACTAGGGAATGATTTCTACGAGCATGTATATATTGCTTTGCACTACAAAAGTCATGGAATATTCCCACCCCATGCAATACTTGCTTAGTCACCGGGAAATCAATGGAAAATTTTCCCGATGGATCGTTATCCTTTAGGAGTACGACTTAGAGTTTTCAACTCCCAATAGAAAGAAAGCGCTCATCCTCACCGAACTCATTACGGCATTTCCCTCAAATTCTACCATTTCACTCATCAATATGGACTTCCCCGACGAACACCTCTTCTACATCCCTTCGGATGACCCCTGCTACGGCGACCTCCTCGTCTACCTTCGAACATAGAAGTTTAGAACCCATCTCTCCCGAGATGATCAACAACGTATTCTCCATCAAGCCCCATGATATCTCCTTATCGCTGACATCTTATATCAACGAGGGGTCAACACCATACTCCATCAATGTTTGATCATCAACGAAGCTGACGGAGTTCTGAATGATTTCCATAGTGGATCTTGTGGTGGTCACCTCTCGGGGATGTTCACCACCCAGAAAATCATTCGAGCGAGCTTCTTCTAGCCCACATTGTTTCACGACTACATCCACGTTGTTAAATGGTGTGACAAATTCAAGCTTTATGCCAACAAAGCACAAGCACCACCCACTCTTCTACACTCAGTCATCACGGCCGGGCCCTTTTTCAAATGGGGCATTGAATTCATGACTTGCAACCCTCCATCCATCAATGGACACAAGTACATTTTCATGGAAGTTGATTGCTTCACCAAGTGGGCCGAATCCATGCCTACTTTCAACAACGTCGCTGACACTACAACACATTTTTTCTTTAATCATGTCATTTCCCGCTTCGGAGTACCACTACAACTAGTCATCGATCATGGAAAACACTTTGAGAATGAGCTCTTCGTCGATCTTTACTCAAAGTTAGGCTTCTCTCACGAGTTCACCTCACCCTACTACCCTCAAAACAACGGACAGGTAGAGGTGGTCAACAAGGTCCTCAAAATGATGTTGCAGCGTACTGTCAACAAACATAAGACCAATTGGCATCATATGTTGTTTTCAGCACTATGCGCTTATCGCATGGCAGTTAAAACTACCACTGGTTTTACACCATTCCATCTCATCCATGGGGTTGAAGCCACTCTCCCCATTGAGTGTGAAATTCCCACTTTATGTACCACCATCAAGATTTTACCTGACACTGCTCCAATGGAGAAGCACTTGCTAAACTTAGAGTCGTTGGATGAAGACTGTCAGTCTTCCTTACAGAACAATGAGGCAGCCAAAAAATGGTCGAAGGCCACTTTTGATCGCCATGTCAAACTTCGTTCATTTAACGAAGGAGATCTCGTCCTTGCCTACTACATTGCTCACGATATCCTCGGCCATGGCAAATTCGATTCATTATGAAATGCACCCTACATCATCCAACATTGCCGCACTAAAGATGCCTATATCCTAGCCTCCCCCGAAGTCTATCCTCTCAAATAACCTGTCAACGGGTTATACTTAAAAAAGTTTTATGCCTGAGCGTAGTCATTCTACACTAGGATTTTTTATATTTTGTACACATTTGTAGAGTTTTTAGTCTTCTTTTACTCTGTTCAGGCCTTATGTCTGATCTACCATTCATGTTATTGATAGATGTTTTCACCATCAGCCTATCACATCTGTTACGCTGAAGGAGCTAGCCTGTGGAAACAGAATCTCGCTTCAGCCTCTTGGGCCCTTTATACCCCCTCACAAGAACTGCTCCACTCCAGCGGCATATGTTTGGTCTCAAGAACCAATAATCAAGTTAAATACATAGTCATCCTTGGCCTCCTCACCGAGGCCATCCATCGCCATATTCTCCACCTTAGCATCTTATTATATTCCCATCTTGTTGTCCTGCAGCTCAACAACATGTATCGTGTCCACGATCCCTGCCTTTTCCACAAATACTTGCAAGTTAAACTATTATCTCGACATTTTGATTCACATTTACACATATTCCACAACAATTCAATCAAATAGCAGATAATATGGATAACCTAGTGTTAGATTGGCATTTATCCCATCAAGACACCATTACACATACATAAATCATGGAAAGTTTGTCACAGCATATAGGTTAGACATCATAAAAAAGCACCACAAAACATCATCACATATGAACACCACAAAGGTCCCAAAAATGTATATATATATATCGATCAGTGTTCCATCAAATGTTTACAAAAAATAGTACAACATGTACAACACCCATAGGCACGAGAAATACCCAAACCCTATAGGCCCACAATAGGTGTCAGCCCACCCTATACAAAATGGGCCCGCGGGCCTATGTAAATAAAAAAAATATACATCAAATCGCACTCATGGTGCCTCTAGAGCACCACCACCAAGTCGTCTCTCAGGAGGAGGAGCCCCACCAGCTAGGTGTCCTCCAGGTCGTGGGGCAATCACCCAGTCATAGTTTCCCCCACTACAGTTTCCCTACGTATCAGGGTCCGAAGCTCTGCTAGAAGGCCCAAGCACTGCTCCAAGACTCCCTCGTCCTAGATTTGAGTCCACATGCCCTCAGGCACTCCCTGTAGCACCGCCTCCAATCGGGAGTGAAAGTCCTCTAAGACTTTGTCGACCTCTGTCGGAGGAGCATGTGAAGGCCTTGCACCAAGTTCATCATATCTGTGTCTCCTGCCATCTCTCTCATCGTCAACTGACCTCACACCAAACTCATCCCTATGACGTCTCTCTCCTACCCGTGGCTCTCCACGCGGTGGTCTCAAGGGGCCCCTGACGTGTCGACACTCTGACCAACTCTACCTCCCATCCGCGTGGCCCCACATCTGCACACACAACCAATAAATGATAGAATCAGCATCCATCCATACATAAAACATATGCTATACTATAAAAAATACAAAACATCAAATACATCAACATGCCTCTGTGGTCCCAAACCTCCCCAGGAGGTATGACCATGTATGGATCCCGACGGTAGTCCATCCCGCCATATGGGTACCGTAGGATGATCTGTGGCATCTGACGCCACACAGGTGCTATCTTGGTTGTAAAATAATGGCCACCCTCCCCACCTCCATGTTAAACCAAAATCGATGCCCACCACATCAATCATGGCTCCCATGCACCATCCACCTCCAACAACACTCTAAGGTGCCACATGGGCACCCTCTCTAGAAACCAAGCCCCCAAGATAGACCCAAAGGAAAACTCACCAGAGTTGGCAGCCTCACACCGGTTAAGTTGCCCCATCAGCTTGGTGTGAAGCATCAAAGCCCAGGAAAAATGTTCTTTAGCCAACGCCCTCTACATTATCCTAAGATGACCACCACTAATCCATTGAGTCTCCAAGGATCCGTAGATCCTCATGATCATCGCTATGATGCAACGATGCATGAGTGCATCCATCGCATCAATCCTAAGAACCAAACCGGACATAAATTTTGGCCCCGAATAGTATCTTTGCGCCATGTTTGCTAGGGGCACATCCCCTCGCAGCTGGAGCTCAGCAAGAAGGGCCCTCCCCTGAAAAGGGACCCCGATCAAAAAATACACATCCTCCATCGCAGAGAATGTAAGCTTCTCCCCCCGCACAATGAAGCACTTCAAATCCATGCTCCACATAGATATCACAAACTGTAATAGGTACTCTTGTGCCCACAGTAATGATCAGTTGAAGAACTTTAGAAACCCACAGGCACACTCGGCTCCTCATCCCTCACCGCCTCCCTGAGGCATGCCCAATCCCTCTCCCTCTAGTGGACTAGCATCCTGAAGTGGTCACCTGCATTTCACACATACAACACTTGATCAGCCATCACAATTCATAAAATGAAAAACTTCAAAAAAGACAAGTTTTTTCAAACCCCAAAGCTTTGCCTCATGTGCACGACTGTCACCCTCACAGATGCACACATATGCATGTATGTTCTTCTCACAATTGGACATCAATGCACAATTGTCAAAGAAATAGAGGCGCATCAATGCGCCTCTGTCATACCCACAAATGTGCATTCATGTGCACAAGTTCGTTACACTGTTGTGCACTAGTGTGCAGCTATACTTCGAATAGGAACACATCCAATGCACCCCTATTTCACTCACTCACATGCCCCCATGCATGGTTGTCCTCTCTACAGTCATGCACCCCAGCATGGGTATCCTTTTATCGCCCACGCACTAGGGGGGGCACTCTCACAAAATATCACCATACGGTCATCCATATGACCCTGCCTAGAAAAGAACCCTAAATACTATGTAGAAGGATGAGACCACTAACCTGGCTCTCGCAAATCCTGGATCGACTGGCTCAAACTCTCAGAATCTCCAAATATCCTCTAAAAGCCTCTCGTCAACTCACTATGGTCACAGGTACAAATGAGGTGGCATTATGGTCCCTACATCTATATATAGTCCATTTTTCCAAACTTCAATGATCAATTACAGGAGCTTAGAACATCCATTTTTCGATTTGTCTTCAGCCACGGGATCAAGATCCTGCCACCTACACAGTCACATTCCCCGGGTCACCATCCATCCTTGTCCCCGGGGGAATATTTTTCTCACATCACGCCCTGGTATGCATGCTCATGTTCAAAATTATCAAATAATTGTTATATGTTCTTTATCTTCCAGTATTGTTCATGTCGGGTATTTGGTTTTTTATGTGCGCAAGTACTCATTCACCACAAATCAATGCAGCCCCTTCAGGTAAATTTTTGACACTGGCATGTAATCATTCCTTCTTAATATCAATTGCATCTCTCAGTCACACCCTCTGACATTTTCCTATAGTATCCTCACATCCGGCCCTGCAGTACTATCACCTCTATTGTGTTTCAAGTACTGTCACCTAGTAGCATTCTCCCCCACATGAGTTGTCCCATTCATAGTCCCCTTTGGCACTTTGGCACTCATGTTGCTTTCACCCCCTAGGGATAGGAGTCTCAATAGTCGTATGCATGTTTGATAATCAGCCACATACTCCTTCTCCTCATTGTGCTAGCTTTCCCAATGGACTCCCAGGATATATCCTCACGGTTCTCATTTGACTGCACCTCCACGGTATCATTAACCCCCCATTTCATCTGCAGTTAGTTTTCCCATCTACAGATTCCCCTCCATTCATTTACCTCATACAGAAACCCACCTATGGGGCCCCCACCCTCCACCAATTATCCCCACAACTTGCACCCTCACAAGCCAAGCCATCTTACACTGGGGCACCCTTTTCTGTATATGCACACTTATCCCAAATTATTCTTTATTCATTTAGTAATTGTACAAAACCTTTCTTTCCATCATTTACATAGCTTTTTGTTGTCGCCCTTAGCGACCTTCTTTTTTTGGCAAAGCAACCCATGCCTCCCTTGGTTGGGGCATTCATTACCTTCTACTCTTGTTGACATCATCCATAAACCATGAGTATCCCCTAGCCCATGTACCTATGATCTCTAAGTTTGTCCACTTTGTCACTCCTCTAGCACAATTTAACCCACATCTAGTCTTCCCCCTGATGCTAGATTCAGTTTCACGGTTGTTGCCACTCATACTTCACATATATCCCCAACCCAGGGCAGTCTTGAGTCTCACCACCTCTTGACTTTGTCCATGTTCCTCATCAGTTCCTTATCTCATCCAGTGGATATCATGAATCTCTTTGATTCTTGGAGTCACATCTCCCTTTCTATCAACATCAGCACAGTTTCTAGAAGGGCAACAGTATCTTGACTCTCATTACCTTTACAATACGGATTCTCGGACGGTAGAGAGAGAACCATCATTTCTCTCTGTTGTCATTGACCCCCATAACATTCAACTTCAACACAATCTCATGTTGCAGTGGGCCTTACTTTGTGACTATTGTAGTTGTTTTATACTAGCCAAAGACCTCTGATAATTGTTGGGCCATCAATGCCTCCAAGTCATCAACACTTACTACAAGTGTCATCGCCTATCTTTAGAGTATGTTCACCATCATAATAGTCATCTTCCATTATCAAACTGCCCTGGAGGGCACTGCAATTATGTACATCAGTATACAATTTCAATTACTGTCTTACACATTTGAGTTACACAACACGAGCATGGGGCATTCCCGCTTCATTTGTATACAGTTTTTATTTTTTCCACACCTCGAGAAAGGTTTGGGTCCCACAGGTTCCCCTCTCCCTCCAATGGGTCTCCTTCGCAATTCCTCTCAACACTCTTTCTTACAATGGTACTCTTAGTAAAAGAAACATTGATGTATTTTAGCTATACGTATGCTCCTAACCTCACACATCAAGGGGCATATGTTATCACTAAAATTTCGTACACAAATTGTTACAGGAATCCAACATCTCCAAAACACCTATTAGTTCATTCATGGCCCAAAAAAATTCATTTCTAAAGGGAACAAACTATACAACTGGTTATAAAATCAACATGCGCTCATAATACAAAGGAAGCGTGCGCATGTTCACCACTCAAAAACGCCAACAAGCACATATGCGACTAATGCGCAACTATCGTGCACACCTAAGAACGGTGCATTTATGATTCTGTTCAGCCTCCCACCCACTTCTGGTTCAACTCCCAAGTCGATTTGACCCTCAAATCTGAATTGAATCTGAGTGGGGGGTTGTTCAAAGAGCTAAGGGTGTCCTAAAGGCCCCCTTGTTCACACTATAGACCGGTTGGATAATGCCTCAAATATTTTCTATAAAAAGAGACCATGGGTGCACTACATTTTCAAGAATCTATTTGTATGATGCCTCTATTCTCCTACAAGGAACCTCTTTCCTTCTTGGATCACACTAGCATCATTTCATTTTCAAGAATCTATTGTTATGATGCCTCTATTCTCCTACAAGGAACCTCTTTCCTTCTTGGAGCATACTAGCATCATTTCATTGAGCCATTCTCCTCACCTCTTGAGGGAATGAGCTTTGGATTTCTTCACCATTTCCTTTTTAGCTTGCAATTTGTAAGAAGATCTCTCACATAGG
The DNA here is from genome assembly GCA_032191745.1 of Picea mariana. Lineage (NCBI taxonomy): Eukaryota > Viridiplantae > Streptophyta > Pinopsida > Pinales > Pinaceae > Picea > Picea mariana. Next base: position 12,003 of record JASDQU010208791.1, on the reverse strand, counting down.
GGATTCAAGAGCCCTCCCTTGGAGGAATAAGGGACCCATAAGCCTCCCTTTGTCTTTGGTTTTTTCCCACTAATACAATTTATCCATTGGTGTCGTGAATATTGGTCAATTTTTGGTTGATTTTGGTTCTAATTTTCTTATGCACTTTAGTTTTTTTTCTTTAGTTGTTGTTAGCTTAGTTGTTTATTTATTTATTTTTCTTGATGTGTCTAACTCTTGCACCAATTTATGTCTTGTTCAACTGACCCAACTGGACTGGTAGGTGTCCCTCTTTTTCTCATCCAAGTGGAAAAAAGGATACAACAACAATGATACATAGTCGCAATACATTTTCCTCATAAAAGATGGTTTCCTTATAGGAAAAAAACCCTAACATAACTTCTATCGTCATATCTGTGACCTTATAATGAATGGTCCATATTTACTAGGAAATTACAATTTACATTTACAAGGAAATTTTTCTTTCGGGGGCCCGCTTGCCCCCATCCGAAGGAATATACCCCCCGGACCCCATAGGGGGGGTAACCCCTCTGCACTCCCCTACGTGGAGGAGTGTACATTCTTTTGAGGTGTAAAGTATTCATGGGTTATAAACACTGCTCAAAACAAAATACCTCTAAATAAGGAAGATAATCAGGTTCCATAACCAACAATATCCCACTTGGATATTGATCTCAACAACTCCATCGTTGTTGTATATGTTGGACTATAATCCTTCTTAGACCTGGAAAATCTCTCATCTTCATCTTCATGCTTGAAGACCAACTGAAACTAAGCAAGAACTCAATTTCTCCCTAGTTACTCCCTTAGTTAACATGTCTACAGGATTCTGGTTAGTGTGTATCTTTTCCAACTTCAAATGTCCATCTTCTAAGATGGATCATATGAAATGGTACTTGAGTTGTATATGCTTAGAATTTGAATAGAAGGTTGAGCTCTTTGCAAGATGAATGGCACTCTCACTGTCACAATACAACCTGCTATTCTCTTGCTTCTTTCCTAATTCCTCCATAAACCTTTGTAACCAAATCATCTCTTTACTAGCCTCTATAGCAGCAACATACTCTTCCTTTGTTGTTGAAAGTGCAACAATATTTTCCAGTTTTGAAATACAACTTACTATTGTTAAACCTACAGTAAAAACATACCTTGTGGTGCTCCTCTGCTATATTTATCACTTTCCATATTTGAATCAACATATCCATGTAGAACAGTGTCTGGACATTCAAAACATAATGCATGAGTAGCGATACCTCTCAAATACCTGAGAATCCCTTGTGCAAACCATTGCATACATCAAGCTGCCAATTGTTGATGAATAAGGGACCCTAGACATGTATTTTATCTCCTCCCGTGTCTTGGGACACATTTCCTTGGTCAATTTGAAATGTCTTGCCAAAGGTGTACTAATTGGTTTTTCGTTCTGCATTCTAAACCTCTCCAACACCTTCTCTATGTACTCACCCTGAGACAATGTCAATTTGTGATTTTTCATTTCTCTTGTTATTCTCATACCAAGGATTTTCTTTGCAGCACCCAAATCCTTCATCACAAATGAATTAGCTATTTTCTTCTTCAGCACATTTATATCCAGCATATTAGACCCTGAAACAATCATGTAATTTACATACAATAGCAAGATAATATAGCTTCTCTTTTCTAGCCTTATAAAATAAACACAGTGATCATAATGACATCTATTATAACCTTGTTATGTAATAAACCTGTCAAACTTCAAATATCACTGCCTTGGAGCTTGTTTTAGTCCATACAAGCTCTTCTTCAACCTGCATACCAAATTCTCCTTCCCTTTGACCTCATACCCCTGTGGTTGTTGCATCCAAATCTCTTCCTCCAAATCCCCATGGAGAAAATATGTTTTTACATCTAATTGTTCAAGATGCAAATATTCTATTGCCACAAGACTTAAAATAGTCCTAATTGAAGTCATGTTAACAATAGGGGAAAATATTTCATCAAAATATATACCTTTCTTTTGTGTAAACCCCTTTACAACAAGTCTAGCCTTGTATCGCTTTTTGCCTCCATCTTCTTCCTTCAACTTGTAAACCCATTTATTCTGTAATTCTTTTTTTCCTGCAGGAAACTGCACCAAATCCCAAGTCTCGTTATTTACTAGGGAATTCATTTCCTCTTTCATTCCTTTCTCCCACTTATTTTTGGTGTCTACCTTCATTGCCTCTTCATAACATTCTGGTTCACCAGAATCATTTAACAATAAATAATACAATGAAGGAGAGTATCATTCATGAGATCTACTTAACTTGGTAGATATTATAAAAACACTTGTAGGATTTTTAGGTACCTGTTGCTCCTGTTGTTGTACATTTTGATTTCCCGGTTCCTTTGGAATTTCATTTTCAGTGATCTCATCAAACACTGTGTTTTCTGGTTTTTCTTTTTCTTGTATCTTTCCCTACAACTGATCTTTGTACATGACCTTCTGATTGAATATGAAATATCTACTCCTAATGATTTGTCAATTTTCATAATCCTATAAGTGATAACCAAATTCATTAACACTGTATCCAATAAAGGTACACTTCTTGTATTTTTCCTCAAGCTTTGTTCTATTTTCTTTATCAATATGGACAAAAGCTTAACAACCAAAAGTCTTCAAAAAATAATAGTTTACATTTTTACTTGTCCATGCCTCCTCTGGAATTCCACCATCCAAATATCTTGAAGGTCCTTTGTTTATTAAGTAAACAAGATTATCTACAGCATCTGCCCAAAACTGTAAGGGAAGACTAGCATGTAATCTCATACTCCTTGCATGCTTCATGAATGTCTTGTTCATCCCTTCTGACACACCATTTTCTTATGGTGTTCCTGGAACCGTCTTCTCTCTACAAATACCATGGTATGAATAGTAATCATCAAACTCCTTGCTACAATATTCACCTCCATTGTCTCATCTGAGACACTTCAACCTTTTTCCTATATCATTCTCAACCAAAGCTTTCCACTTATTAAAAGTATCAAAAACATCATATTTTTGTCGAATGCAATAAACCCAAGTTTTTCTAGTTGCATCATCAATAAAAGTAACATAATAATGAGAGCCACCAAGATTATCATACCTAATCTGGTTCCCATACATATGTATGTACAAGCTCTAACCTTTCACTCTTCTTTTATTTTCTGACTCCAAGAAATCTAACTCTCTTCTTTTTTCCATAAACACAATGTTCACAGAAATCCAAATCAATTTGTTTAAGATTTGAAAACAAATTTCTTTTGTGAATTATCTGCATCCCCTTCTCACTTAGGTGTCCAAGCCTATGATTCCACAGTGTTGTATCCACTCATGTAGATGCTAAAGAGATAAAAGAGTCAACATTACCAATACATAAATACAATGTACCTACCTTCTCTCCTTTTTTTATCACCAATTATCCTTTGGTGACTGTTATAACACAATTTGTAGTTAGGATGATGGCTTGATGCAAAGAGGTCAAACTGGTGTAACTGAACCAATCCCACCCACTGTCACCTTGATGGGAAGTCTCTTTCTGTTTAGGGAGGTAAGTCCCAGGGGAGACATCCCCGGTGACCTAGGGTTTTGAGAAGGCAAAGGTTTTAGCAGGGCTAAGTGATAATAATCCCCCTCACAAGTCACCACTTGATCAGAAAGTCATGGATTATAGCCAATAAAGGTAACCGGAAGTAATAACCAACAAGAGTACCTACCTGAGACAAGGCAACAAGAAACTATACGCACAAGCTTGCTTGTTGGTTAGCACTTCATATAATCAATGACTTCTCTGATAATAAGAAATTGAGAAATAATATTGATGAACTAAATCAATGTTTACACTATAGAAATGATTACAATATCACTTCTCAATAAATTCTAAAGAAACATGGCATTAAATGTAAAAAAATCAACACTTCATAGATAATGTCTTAACCAACCATTTAATTGCTTTAAAAGTAAAATGATAGCTACACAAAGGTGTTTATAGAACAAGAAGATGATGGCAACACTAGGGTTAGTAGAATTAGTCTAGTCTAAGGTTAGTAAGAGTTAGGGTTTGTTCAAAGTATTTGGTTGTTTGAATGATCAAATTACTCAACACACAAGGCCTTATATTAGTTCACTCCTAGGGTATATGGAGTCAAAAGAGGACACAAGGGCTGAAGGATTAAGTGATGATAATGAAACTAAAGACAAGAGAGTTAAACTTTGAGATGTTTCTATGGAAAGGCCTCAAAGATGAAACACTAGGGGAGAGAGGCTCACTTTGGTGTAGAAACGCTAGGCCTTGGTGCTCTCTCCTCCTTCTTTAGCTTAATGGAAAAAATGGTTATCTTAATCAATGATTGCATAAAACTAAGACAAGAGGGTTTGCAAGCAGTGTGTTTCTATGGAAAGGATTTACTAGGCAAACCCTAGGGAAAATCATTTCACCAAGGTGTAGAGACCTAGGCCTTGGTGTGTTTTCTCCTTCTTAGCTCAACAAATTAAAAAAAAAAATAGCTAGCTAGAAGAAGACGGATAAAGTGTTGCAATAGAAATTCTCTATCTTCTTCATGTAAATCAAATGGCTAAAAATCTTGATGGGGACATGAGACAAGGACATCAACTAGTGCTTGTCACCTAGGGTTTGATTCAGAAAAATATAATCACATATGCAAGTAAATGAAACTAAAACCATTAAATTAAGAAGTGTTTATAGAAATTCACTTACATAAACCAAGAAATTGTGTAGAAAAACCCTAGTTGTAACACCTTCCACCAAGAGAAATGACAAAAATGCCAAGTAAAATCTTCCTTCAACAAGTGCGCCTCAATATTTCAGCCAATAACCCTAAGAAGGGCACAAATTTCAGTCCTCACTAATGAGTGAGTGAGAGATGATCTAAAAAATGAGAGTCAAAACCCTCAATTTATATAGTAACAATGACCTAAATTGCATTTTAGGTCATTAAAAGGCCGACAAGGCCAAAATACTAAAATCATATTGTTTTACATTAAATGCTTAAACTAAAACCCTAATCAAGCAATAGAGAGACGTCATCCCCTTTCTAGGGTGACGTTAGACCCTTCTAGGGAAAATGCAACCTCTTGGAGCAAAACATTATCCCTCCTTGGGCTTCTCCAAGTTGCCACACGTGCCAAAACTGCAAAAGATGCCTCCCAAAATGTCCATGCTATTGGGTGATGTCATGGGCATCCTGGGAAACATCCTAGGCCTTCCAAGGCCAACGTTCATGTGGAGAGGGCTCAACCCCCCTAGGTACAGGTATGCTCAGTTGCCTCTAGTGGATTCTTCTTCTCTTCCCTAGTAGAAATGCTCTGTCTTGTCCATGCCCCCTGCTCGGGTCTCAACATCCATCTGGTGGGATCTTCATCCCCATGGAGGTCTGAAATGATCATCTTCCCATGTGTACCTGTCCAACATGGTACCTATCCATCAAGCATGATCCTGCACATCAAAAAACACACCCTCCATGGGCTCATAAGTCACAGGGATCATAGCAATGTCAATCACATATAATCATCAATATTTATTAAACATGTGCATAAAACCCCTTTACCCCAGTCTAGTGCTCAAAGAAATTATACAAGTTTGCAATGCAAGTTTGGAAGAGGTGACAAGACATCCTATTGGGATAGAGTCTACTGGAAAAGGGTTGTTCTTGGAAAGGATCAAATCCAAGTCATGTAGGTGGGTGAGGTGGATGGGGATGCCTGGGAAAAAAGGTGTAGTGATAGCAAGGGTGGCTTACTGATGGGTGCCTTTGTGGAGGGTGAGTTGCACCTATCATGGATGCAATGTTTCC
>JASDQU010208788.1:39722-55000 GCA_032191745.1 Picea mariana | reverse complement strand
AGATTTACGTGGTTCACCCAGTGTGGGCTACGTCCACCAGAGAAATTGCCAGGTCCTTCCTTTATTATTATCCAGCAAATGAAGGGATACAACCTACAGCAAAACCCATTGTAACTTCCTCTTCTTTCTCTCACAGTCTCCTCTCTCAGAATACAATATTCATCATCGTCCATAGCCACAATACATTTCCCTCATAAAAGAGGGTTGCCTTCTAGGGCAAAAAACCCTAACATAATCTCTACCGTTAGATCTACGACCTTATAATGAATGGTCCAGATTTACAATGAAATTACAATATACTTTTACAAGACAATTTTGCTTTGGGGGCTTCGCCCTCGAACCCCCGCTATGGTCATGCTTGCCCCTAGACCCCCCAGCCGGGGGGATAGGCCCCCCGGACCCCGCAAAGGGGGTACCCCCCCTCTGCACTCCCTCGCGTGGAAGAGTGTACATACTTCTGGGGTGTAAATAATTCATGGGGTATAAACACGGCTGAAAGCAAGGACCCTTGAATCAGGAAGATAATCAGGCTCCACAACCAACAATCATAAGAAAACTAAGACAATAAAAGAAGAAGTAGAAAAGTTACTGAAATATGGTTTTATTTATCCCATACCTCTAACTGAATGGGTTTCCAACATCATTCCGGTCACCAAGAAACAAGGGAAAATTCATGTTTGTGTTGACTATAGGGATCTCAATAAGGATTTTCCAAAAGGAAATTACCTTATTCCCTTCATCGACCAAATTATCGATAATTGCATCGGAAGTGTCATTTTCTCTTTTATGGATGGCTTCTTTGGTTATAACCAGATGAATATTTTACCCACTGATCAACACAAAACAACCATCATCTTCCTGTGTGGGACTTTCGCATATCAAAAATTACCTTTTTGTGTTAAAAATGATGGAGCCACTTTCCAGCGAGATATGTCATACATTTTCCACGATATCAAACATATTGTTGAACTCTATCTTGATGAATTTCCAACTCATTTGACACATTGAAAATATTGTATTGGTCATCTAAGAGCAATATTTCTTAGGTGTAGACATTAGAACATACATTTGAACTCCAATAAAATCATTTTTGTTGTTGAATAAGAGAGACTCCTAAGATTCGTGGTATCCAAATATGGGATTAGGGTGGATCCCTTAAAAGTGAAATCTATCCTCGCTTTACCTCCTCCCAACAATCTTACACAACTTCAAAGTTTGCAAGGGGAGGAAAATTTTCTACGCCATTTTATCTACAATTATGTCGGAATCACAAAATGATTCATGAGATTGGTGCAAAAGGATGTCCCTTTGATCTGGGATGCAATTGCTCAATGCTCATTTGATGATCTCAAACATGATTTAACGAATACACCAATGTTACATCCCCCCAACTATGCGAGATATTAAATCCTTTATTTGGATGTCTCTCCTTCCACTATTTCCATGGTGCTACTACAAGAGGATGATGATGGTGAATAAGATGTGCTCTAGTATTTAAGTAAGAGCCTTTTAGGCCCTAAACTCCATTATTCACATGTTGAAAAGTTGGATTTGGAGGAGGTCATTGTTGTTAAAAGATTTAGACACTACATATTACTTTGCACTACCATGGTCATTGTTGATTTGAACCCCATGTACCACATATTGACTCATCAAGTACTTGGGGGAAAATATTCAAAATGGATCGTCATTCTCCAAGAATTTGATCTCAAGCTCACCAAATCAAAAGAAAATAAATTGTTGGTTTTTTCCAAGTTAATTTGCGATCTTTCCCATACCGATGAGGACACTGATCCCAGTGATTCCCTTCCAGATGAGTCATTGTTCCTTATCAATATGCCTAACCCATGTTATGGAGACATTATTTTATATATCCAGACCCAATGCTTCCAGCCAGGTATTTCACGTGACAAACGGTGTCCTATTAGATACAATTCAAAGTACTACCTTATTGTTGGTGACACTTTTTATCATCGTGGTATTGACATTGTCCTCTGACATTGTTTAATCCATGAAGAGGATGAGCGTGTTTTAAATATCAATCACTTTGGAGCTTGTGGCAATCATCTCTCTGGGATGGATACAACCCAACAAATCTTACATGCCAATTATTTTTGGCCATCCATATTCAAAGACTTCATTAAGGCCATTAAAAAATGCCCACATTGTCAAATATTTTAGAAGAAAGCACCTACCCACCCATCTCTAGTCCATCCAATTGTCGCCATCGGCCCCTTTGCTAAATGGGGTATTGATTTCATGCAATGTAAGCCTATCTTAGATGGGGGGCATGGTTATATTATCGTCACAATCGATTATTTCACTAAATGGGTTGAGGCTATGCCTACATTTCTTAACAATGGTTGAACTAAAACACTTCTCATGTTTAATCACATCATCACTCGATTCAAAGTCCCACAAGATATCGTAATTGATCACGGATCCCATTTCCAAAATCAGATGATGAGTGAATTGTGCACCAAGTTGGGTTTTTATCATGAAAAGTCATCCCCTTACTATCCTCAGGCCAATGGACAAGTTGAAGCCATCAACAAAGTCCTGAAAACCATGCTTCAACACACGATGGGGGTGAACAAAACCACTTGGTATTTTCAACTCTTCTCAGTACTCTGGGCCTATTGGACTTCAGTCAAAACCACCACTAGATTCACACCTTTCTATTTGGTATATGGGTTGGAAGTGATGTTTTCGATTGAATGTGAGATTCCATATCTAACTATAACTGTAGAGCTCCTTCCCCACACTTCTGTCGAAGAAGAATGCTTCTTGTACCTAATGAAGTTGGATGAAACTCGTCCTGATGCTACTCTCATTAATGAGACATATCAAAAACACATCAAGACTCAATATGATAAATCTTTCTGACCTCACATATTCACAGAAAGAGATTTGGTCTTGGTCTATGACCAGGAACATGATAAATTTGGAGTAGGGAAATTGGAACCTATGTGGCATGGACCTTACATCATAAAAAGTGTGCTACAAAAAGTTGCTTATGAGCTAATTGATTATGATGGAATCCCTCTCAGTGAGCCTCACAATGGGCTATACCTGAAAAAATGTTCTTCCTAGAAAATATTGCATATTTGGTCTGCACATTATCGTACCATATGTTTTGGTTTAGTGTGTTTTTACTTTTGCATGAACGACTTTTTTTATATCCTTAACTGCTTATACTCAACTTTGTGCCTGAATGTGCAGATGTCAACATATTTCCCAATTTATTTTGGATTTGTGGATGGTGCTAGCCGACATACCCAAAACTTAGCTTCTGCACCTTGGACTATCTACCATTCTGGTGAGTTGGTGAGCTCAGGAGGAACTTGTCTTGGACCTGCAACAAATAATGTTTCAGAATATCATGTCGTTATTGGAATTTCGACTGAGGCTACCTCTCTTGACATATCTCAAATTATCATTAACCTTGATTCCCAACTTTTGGTCTTTCAACTTAATCACATTTATTCCATACAAAATCCAATATTTCCACGTCTCTACATGAGGGTTCACTGTCTAGAAAAGGTTTTTACTTATGTAGAATACCAACATATACCGAGAGAACTTAATACCATTATAGATTCATTATCAAATTACATGTTAGATTGGTGTGTTGCACACAGATAAATATTCAAGAACATAAAATCATAAAACATAAAAAAAACATCACATCATTGTAAAATAGGAAGCTGAGACAAAACTCATATATATATATATATATATATATATATATATATAAAGTGTGCCTACATATAGTCCAAAAAGTACATAGATTAGAAAAATGTGGGTTACTATGCCTGTACATCATCATGACAAGATTACATGAAACTTTGCTCATTGTACTGTATTGTGCTCATGGTAGCAGACTACAACTTTATCTACTCATCTAAATAGGTGGATAAGATTCTCCGGTACACCCACAGTGTGCCTTTGCAGGTGTAAAGGAACATCTCGTAATCTTAAGGAGGGGACACCCATGGTAAGCCCCCTAAGATTCATTTATGCCTAGCGAAGCCCTCTAGCTCTACCACCTGCCTCCATTGCTTCCTGGGAACCACCGCGTCATCCAAATTGGGCCATTCCAGATGGATGAGACATCCCTCTGTCTACATGATGAAAAACAAACACGATTAAATCCCTCTTCGTACAACAAAAAAAATGCATATATTATAAAACAAAAATATACTTTTGCAAGGTCATGATCTCTCGTGTTTTACCTGATGCATCCCATAGTGCCCCTTCAGGGAGCACTAGATATGCACTGCCCATAAAACAACCCCTATATAAGGGTATCCCTCTATCATAATGATATGTCTCCTCCACCATGTGAAGACGCCAACAGTAAAAGAAACGGATGAGGGATCATTCCCCAACCAAGGCAAAAGACTGGTCCACCTTTCCATCCAAGGCTTATATACAAGGTGCTCCATCAATGCAACCTGTGGTTGCATATGCAGTAGCCATTCCAATAAGAATGATTCCATGAAATATCCATATCCAAATTTATTCTACTTTCCCTCTCTACATCTCGAAATATGATCCTTCAAATTTTCCAAAAATCCTACGCACCAGTTAAAGATCCTCGGCTCAAGGCACTAAACAACGTACGCCATATGTGATTTGGAAGCAAGACGGGGACTAGTTCTTCCTTCTATTTTAGTAAAAGTAAACATGATAGCTCATAGTGGGATGTCCCTCACATCTTTAATGAAAATCCTTCCACTCTCCTTATGTGATCCTAACACAGAAAACTGTGCTATATAATCATCTGTTTCTTGTGGTGTGGTCCGATGGTCGGATAGGATGACAGGTTCCCATCTCCTCGAGAGACCCATAAAAAAATACACATCCTCAATGTCAATCTCCAACATGTGATATCCCACCTGGAAGGCCTTCTCGTCAGCGTCCCACAACCTAATCAGATGCTCAAAGAGAAGTATTTCCCTTCACATATTTTGTATCTTAAAGTATTTCAATAACTCACAGTTCTGGAGGGATGCCCTCGCTTGAGGGTCATGTAAGGGAGAAAAATCATCATTCTCATTATCCCTTTCCTTCCATTTGAGCATTTTGGTTGATTAAATCCCTGCAAAGCAACAATAAAAAACATTATCCAAAATCACAACCAAAGAAAGTGATTTTTCAGAAGTCAAAATGCAAAGAAAATTTTGAGTTTTGTGTCTAACACCCCCCTACAAGCCTTTACAGAGTGATAGAACCCCCTAATCATGGGAATCAAGGTGCCAAGATCTAGGATGGTACCCCTCATGATGGACTAGGGGAGCACCACCCTAGTTGGGCGCATTAGATATCCTTCAAGAGCCCAAAAGCACTTAAATAAGCATCAAAATGAAAAACAAAACCATGAAAAATGAAGAGGAGGATCAGATATCTAACCAAGTCCAGGAGAAATGCATAATGTTGTCATGTATCTCCCACAATCGATGATAGAAGAATTGCTCCAAATGGGAAAAAACTCAAGTGAAAAGAGAAATTACAAGTAAAAGGTGAAAATGAACCCAAATTTTTACCCAAATGGACTTTTTACCTTTTGCAAACTAGTTTTATCTAACCCTTTTTCACATTTATACTACCTATCATTTGGATTTTTTGCAATCATCGTCATTTTTTAAGGAATTACTGACATTGTTTTCCCAGGATGATTTGTTTATGCAGGAACATATGAAGGATAATCATTTTATCACCTTGTAAGATCTTGGAGCAAACTTTGTTGTCCTTCGAGCTTGTTAAATTATGAAGAGTCGTCTATTGGGTGGTAATTTACCCCTTTTTCGGCCACAACAGACTAACTATGAAAAATGAATACTCTAGTTAAACCTCGTCTAGAAGAGTTCTTCATCGTATTATTTTATGCTTTTGGGGCCTTAGAGACAAAAATTACTAAAAAGAACACCCACGGAGTTTTATTTAAGTTTTTTTCAAACTCCCTAAACATGAAAACAACTGAGCTTTCCTTGTCTAGACTTGTAAAACCATACATTGAAGGGCCCATCTAGTGACAAACCCTTACTTATTCAAGTTCATTAAACATAGGAATATGAACTTACCGAAGGTGAGTTATAACGAGCACCTGTTATCCTCCTCAAGCTCAATAAACAAGAAAGAGGTACTCATCTATTTGGATGGGGGAAAAATTGAAGGAAGTGGGTCAAGTGTCTTTAAACCTTTAAGGTAGATATTGTTGTCACACTTGAACATGTCACCCATCTTTATTTCACCTTACAATTGGTTAATTCACTCTCCCTTGAGTCATACCAATATTATGAGTCTTATTACTCCAATTCATCCGAAGAGTGCCCAGTAATTGTCGCACTCTTGTTTGGTCCATTTCTCAACTGATTCAAAAGCTACCAAATATTGTGTGATGCCTCATAAATGTTCAAGGGAAGTCTTACAAATATCAGCCATCTACAATATTACCAGTTTCCATCCTCGTGTCAATCCATATTTCCAATCTCATATCACTATCTTTTGACCATTTCATGTCGATGAAAGGGGATACATCAAGGCACTGCTTCGACGAGTCTTTTCCTATCAACTTCAACACATTATCCGAGAATTTGACTTAGAAACACAATAGTACCTTGGAACCTGCATGCCTCAATGGAATGCCTCCTCTGCTTCAATAGTGGGTTTACATCATTGAAACCTAATCGATTGATTCCACAAATGTTCGACATCAACTCAATTATTCAGATTCATGGAATGTACTAGGGTACCTTGGAAATCATTGACATCATTAGTGTTTTCACTTGCGCTTGTTTATGGTATAAATCAATAACCGGTAATCAAGAGGTTTCTACCATGTTCGAAATCAAGACATTTATTCACATGGAAAAAATTGTACTATTTTGGGATCGGGATGAAGATCTTGGGATGAGCACCCATTATGTTATGTGTTTTTACTAGGTTGCGACGAAGATTATTTGATTGGTTTACATAGATCCACTTTGTATTGGTCCATGACTATGTTCTTGTCATATCACAACTCCACTATGTATTCTTTAATGGCTACGATTAGGTCATGTCATGGAGAAATGGATCCACTTTGTATCTCTAGTGGCCATCTCCTTAGTCAATATCACTATGGATCCACAGTGTATTGGTTGGCGACCATGCCTTGAGTCATTTATATTCCGAGCATAGGTATGCCTACCTTGAGAATGATTGTTTGTAACTTCTAATAGGTTCTCCAACTCCACCACCCTTGCATTGAACAAAGTGTTTCATACATCAGTTTTATCTTCTGACCTCACACTTTGGGGGGCAATCTGTTATACATCAAAATTCCACACTTGCATATAAAGTGTCGCAAGTATCGCACGTGGCACAAATGTCATGTTTTAAGTGTCGTAAGTGTCATAAGTGTTGCAACTCAACCGTTGCAAGTGTCGTAACATGATTCATGGACTTTTTGTAAGTTTCACAACGCAATCGACACCTTTGAAACATTTTTCACAACCTCCAAATCATGTTAGAGAGAAAATCCCCATCATTGATAGTCGATCCACATCTTTTCCTTGGAAAATTCAACTAATTTTTGAGCATTTATGAAGGGTGGTGCCCCCCTAACCATACTGGGGGAGTTCCATGGCACCCTCTCTTCCATGTTAGGGGAGCACCATTTCTAGGATGGCACCCTATCTCTAACTATAGGGGAGCACCATTATTTTTGAGGAAAAAGGGGGATCTTCTCCACCAAATTCTATGAGCCAACTCTTTCATATTGGGTTAGTTATGTTCGACCCCCATACTTGGGATTCACCCTAGGATCTAATCCAAACCTCAAGGGTCTCTCTCCTCATCCATATCCCTCATTTTCTCATGGTATTTATACTTCTCATGCCTATAAATCAAAATCTTTTCCATGGGGAAGGAGGAGAGATAAATGATTAATAACATCGTTATTTTGATCTTATGTTGTTCATGAAAAGGGTTGGATGAGGAGGACCTGAAGGAGCTGCTGCATATTCAAAATCAGAATGTAAGTACCTGATTTTGGTTCTCAAATTAATATACTTGGCCTATTTCCTTCAAGTATGTGTACTTTTGCATCTACTTGTCTATTGTCGTTCAATATTCATAGGTAGATCTGTTTAGTTAATTATATAGAATGGAAGAAATGTATCTTTGTTGTTCTTTGTAGGATCAAGAAGCTTAGTAATCAAGATCAAGATTTGGAGAATCAAAGGAAAATCACCAGGATAAGCTATGTCATATCTCTCTTCTCCTCGTTTAACTAGATAAGTTAGATATGAAAGGAATATAACAACCATTTGTACTTTTTGTCTTCGTAATAAGGTTATGATAATCCAAGGGAGATTTCACCTATCCATAGGGAAAATATTCCATACCAAACTCCAAGACAGGATCATACCAGATAGCAAAGACATTTCCATTGATCATGGATACAACCAATCAAGACTAATGGTAGAACAACTATGGTAGATCCAGCAAAGGAGGAAAACAAATTATGAGACTGAGAGGGAGTAGGTGTAGTAGTCCCAGTACATAAGTCAATCCATGAGATTTTGAGGAAGCAGGCATGGCAATAGTTCTAGTATATGTAGAGGCACTCCTAGATAGGGAGGCATTACTATATCCAGAGGGAGAAAAGATTGAGTTACCTCCAGAGAAGGAGGAAGATCTAGATTCAATGTTTCAGAGAGTGCATATGACATAAAGAGTACTTCAGGAGTATGATTCATCTTGGGCTCTACTATGAAATCTTGGACTAGTAGGAAGAAAAAGTATTTAGCACTCAATACTATAGAGGCAAAGTATATTGTAGCTTGTGATGCATGCATGGAAGCAGTATGGCTTCGTAAGCTGGTTTCTGGATTGTTTGATCAGGCGTTATATTCGACCGTAATATACTTTTATAATCAAAGTTGTGTGAAGCTTTCAGAGAACCTCATTTCTGTAGTCACATCATGCTAGTACAAGTTATATATGATATAGATGTCCGCAGTCACATCATGCTAGTACACCTTAGATATGATGCATTAGCATCATGCTAGTACAGCTTAGAGATGATGCAGTTTCCTGACTCGCATCATGCTAGTACAACTTAGATATGATGCAGTAGTATCATGCTAGTACATCTTAGAGATGATGCAGATGCACTAATCTACGCCATGCTAGTACAATTTAGATATGATGCAGAAGCATCATGCTAGTACAACTTAGAGATGCAGAAGCATCATGCTAGTACAACTTAGAGATGATGTAGATGTTACTCCAAATCATGCCAATACAGTTACTTAGATATGATGCATTCACATCATGTTAGTAAAACTTAGAGATGATATTGTGGATTATATGACTTTATGTGCACTATGCCATATGAATTATGGCTAAGAGATGATGGAGTTGATGATATGTCATGATATATTTTATGTAACTTTTCATTAGATGAAATTGGTCAACTTGAATACAATCATCTGGTTGCTATGAATACCTCCCTAGTTAAGATGGAGTGTTGAATTTTTGTAACTATGGTCATTCTTCATAATGTATATATTCGAAAAAGAATATTTTAGAAAATAATATGTGTATTTGTAAAATTTGGCCCTACTTATGGCACAAATGACGACCTGATAAAAAAGAATGGTCCTTGTAGTCACATGACACTTTGTTGAGTGTGTGAAAACTGCAGGACACATGCGTAGACATGAGACTATGGCAGAAACTATGTGTCTCTGGAAAGTTGATGTGTGCTAATACTGTGGTTGTGTACCAATGGAGGAGACTGTGTGTCTCTAGAAAATAGATGTGTGCTACTACAGTGGTTGTGTACCACTAGCAGTGATTGTGTTTCACTGGACAATAATTGTGTGCTACTACGATGGTTTTGTACCACTGGCAGAGACTATGTGCCTCTGGATAGTAGCTGTGTGCTACTACAGTGGTTGTGTACCACTAGCAATGACTGTGTGTCACTAGACAATAGTTGTGTGCTACTAGCAGTGGTTTTGTACCACTAGAGAGTAGTTGTGTACTAATATGGACCAACACAGCCGTGTTCTATTAGATGACATTGTAATAGTTGATTTCCATGGAGACTACTAGATCACTTGAAAGTAGTTGTGTGATACTGCTTGATCACAAAGACAATGATAGGTGATTTGAGCTACCGATGGTATGGTAGTAGTTGTGTGCTACTAGTTGATTGTAGAGTAGTAAGTGGGATACTAGATGAATACATTGTGGAAATATACCTTCCAAATTAAGAGGGAGCATTGATGTTTGAGGAAACAAGCGAGAGACATTCTCCCTAGAGGGTCTTATGTGGACTAGTAGGGGGGAATGTTGATTTCATCCCGACGCACCTCAGATGGTCAGGTGAAGGAAACACAAAATTGGTTTCATGAGGAAACCTCAATATGTCTTGGGGGACATTGTTTCCATTAGGGAACATCAATGTGTCCTAGAGAATACACTGTTTCCATGAGGTAACCTTGATATGTCTTAGACATGTATTCCATGAGGGAACCATGAGATGTTTAGTATGGACATAGTTCATGAGTGAGCTGAGAAATTGGTTTCATGAGGGAACCTTGATATGTCAAGTATGGTCCAAGATGACTTAGCTTGATCAACCCCAAAGGACTGGCCACCCCATTGTAGGATGAACTATCTCAAGTTTTTTGGATACCAACTACATGACGTGTATAAACATAAGTGAATGACCCTAGTAAGCATTGGGAAGACCTTCTCCTAGATTGGGCCATAGACCAATGGAGATAAGATACATTTATCACAAGTGTGTACTTGTGATAAATGGGTCCAAGCATAGTCCTTCCTTGATCATGATAAGGACTGATATGGACTCGAGGTGCTTTCCATGTATCGAATAGAATTGGGATGACATTCACTCAAAAGAATGTACCTGTGGTAAATGGACTTGGTGTGATCTTTGTCCTTAGTCATGGTGATTTGATTTGGAATGATAAAGACTTAAAGATGTTAGATGCTATCACATGTGGACCTAGAGTGAGCCTAATCTTAGAGAGAGTCAATTGGCTTAGATGGAGAGCCACAGAAGGAGTTTCCCCTTGGTTCAGGTGGGAGAGAGACATCTCCCAAGCCTGACATGTGTCATGAGTCTAGAGTGACATTTGTATACTTCATAGACAAGCTTTGGCATGATGAAGAGTGTCTCCCTCATTGAGAGGGAGTGTTGATGTTTGGACAACATCGGGAAGACATTCTTCCATATATATAATATCAAATAATATATGACATGATATTTATAATAAAAAATATAAGTATATATAATAAATAAGTAGTTATTTATTATTCAAGGGACACATCCTTTTGTGGATGGTCACCATATGTTCTCTATATATGGAACACTTGTCATTCTAATAATATATTCATATACAATATAATCTCATATGAAAAATCAACATCCCTGGTTGGGAAAGGTAGAATGAGGAAAGTGAAAGTTAATTAGATGATAGAGATATATGCTACTTTGCATTATTGATTTTGTTTTTTATATTATAGTCATTTATTTTTTATTCAAGTTCCATCAATTATTAATCTTTATTCCTAGTAATTTTTGTTCTTTTTTCAAACAATTGGTCAAGAGTGGGATGCACTACATTTATACATCAAAAACAATCTTGATTGGATGAAGGTATGGATAGATTGATGTATACAATGTAATGATAGGTTATCATGGGAAGGGGTGACTACGTTGCTTAAAGAAGCTCATCTTAATCAAGATACCAATCTTACTCAGAGGGAAATTCAAAATCACATATGGTTTAAAAGATAAACAAGAAAGTATATTATTCACCCACATCATGTTTCAATTTTTTTCCATTATATTAATCTACGTGGTGTGTTTTTTTTTTAATAATTTTTTACTAAGTCTGAATATGTTTATTGATTGATAATGCATTTTTTAGACATCAGAAATATTGTAGTTGACACACCACAAGTCTACATGGTGCAATGGTCATAAATTTTGCATCAAAAACTTGGATGACAAGAAGAAAACCTCTGATTGTGGGATATCTACAGTCTTTCAGGTCACTAATGTTTCCTTTAGAAGTGACAAGCATCCAACAATATCCAAAAATAGATATTATGGGTATTTGGAAGATATAATCGAGTGTGACTTTAAATACTTCAAGTTAGTTTTGTTCAAGGTCAAATGGTACAAGTTACAGATGAGTGAACGCGATCCAAAAAGAACTATTATTGAGCATGCCATTAGATTTACCATGGTTAATACAAGGACGTTTGAGTTGGGTACAAAAAATTATGTTCTTTCAAGACAATGTGAGTAGGTCTTTTATTTATAGGTTCCAGGTAAAACAGGTTGGACGTACATTATTAGATATGATCCAAGGGGAAGGCTTGTAAAGTATAATGTACCATAAGAAGATGATATTGAAGAAGAAGAAGATGCAAATGTACTTTCATATGAAGAAGTCAAAGAAGTTGAGCCAAATGTAAATGACAATGTTCTCGATGATGATATTGACAATGATATTATCGAAATTGACATTGATGACAGTTTTGATATGACCAATCCTTTCAATGTCTATTATGAACAAGATAATATAGATGTAGATTTGTATGAAAAATAAGATCAATGATGTTACATAAATGTTGAAATGTAGGAGGTTATATATGATTTATTCTCCTTAAAGTATTTATTTACATGGTGGTTATCTTTGAGATGTTATATGCTATTTTATTATAGTGGAATATTTTATTGGGATTTCGTTTCATGGTTTTATTTTGTTGGTTATCTTTAGTTATGGTTGTTACCTATAATATGTTACATGTTATCTTATTAAAATGACATATTTTTTATGATGGTATTTCATCACATTAAGACTCCTCTTTTGTATATGCCTTGACGTTTCATTTTGTTGGTACTCTAGTAATTTACGGGATGAGAAAAAGTGTCAGTGATAAAAATCAATCCAATTAAACTATTATAAATTGAAGGAGAACATACTATCATTGTTGTTTAATGTTACTTGGATAATGGGTAGCATTTAATGATTTGAGGTTTTGGCGTGTAATCTTTGATTAAAACATTTTGCATAGGCTTTGGAAAATTAGAGCTTTAGTTTATATAAACACCCCCTTGATATATAGTTGTAAGGAAATCCCTTCGTCTATCTGATTAGCATGTAACAATTTGTGCTTATAATGTAATGAAGCCTTGTTAAATGCTAGATTATAAGCCCAAGTCAAAATTATAAATTTACTTGGCATAATTTAAATTCTCGTCCAATTTGTTGTGATAGTTGGCATAATTTAATGCTAAGGTGATGGATTCCTTTTCAACATACTTGAGAATAGTGCATTAATTAATTCACATAGTCTTGTTTGGATGATATGAAATCACCTTATAGTAGCTTCAGGGTGACTTGGCTTATAAACTGTAATGTGAGATTTGACTCATAGTTTCTTGACGTGTTTTGATTGGTGTACATTTCAGTGAGCCTTGACATATTGATGAATTATATATTTTTCCTCCTTATTCCCGTGGCATAAATACATGACGAACATACATGGTGTTGTTAGTATGTATTAATTTGTATCAAGTTAATGGAGTTATTCCAATAGAGTTGTGTGAAGTCATCCAAAATCAATAATCTAATAAAGGACTGGTGTTATTACTTAATATTACAATCAATCAAAGGTAAATGTATTATGATAAAAATTCCAACAACATAATGATAATATCTTCACAATGCACACTATGTGGATCAAGTGAGAAATTTTAGTATGTATTAATTTGTATCAAGTTAATGGAGTTATTCCAACAGAGTTGTGTGAAGTCATCCAAAATCAATAATCTAATAAAGGACTGGTGTTATTACTTAATATTACAATCAATCAAAGGTAAATGTATTATGATAAAAATTCCAACAACATAATGATAATATCTTCACAATGCACACTGTGTGGATCAAGTGAGAAATTTAGAACATAATTCCATTGTTTTTTTTAAGGTATTTTTTATTTTTATTTTTAAGAATTGAAATCTTTGTTTACGATAGTTTTTTATCTCAACTAATTCAAAGAGAAAAATATAAAATTTGATTGATTGACAACATTTTTGTGTAGAGATTGATTTGTGTAATGCTAGATATCACGGCCATAGAAAGAAAAATGTGCTTGTTTAGTTTAGTATCTTCTTTGGATGAATAGTTATTTTAGTTTGTTTGAAATTATGAACCAGATTTCTTGAGATTTAAAGTTAAAATTAGGAATATAGCTAAAATTTTATTATAAGGGAGAACTTTCTTAATTTCTTATTTTTTTACTTATTTTCTATTTTACTCATTCTCTATTTTAATGCAAAGTTCTTGTAGATGAAAGGTAGTGAAAATGTAATTTCATGAAGAAGGATGGAAACATAGAGAATTGTCATCCTATCATCATCATCATAATTAACATTTTCATCCTCCTCCTCCTCCTCCTCATCGTTATCGTCATCATGATAATTTTCATTGTTTTCATAGTCATCATCATCATCGTCTTCATTGTCATGACCATAATCAACATTGTCGCCCTGCTCCTCCTCCTCCTCATCATCGTCATCACCATAATTATCATTTTTTTCATTGTCATTGTCAACATTATCATCACGTCCTGTTAAGCCCTAATATTGGCTCATTACCCCTAAATTGGGGCATATTATATTAGTAATGTTATTTTATTTATGTCGGCTTTAGGCCATTAGTTGTAATTATACCTCCTAGTCTCCTATATATACCAAGGAGACATTTTCATTTTGAATGATCTTGTACTTGAACATTTAAGTGGGGTAAAAGGAGGTTGCCCCCTCGAAGAGGCTTATTATTTGAAATTATCTATTTTTCAAGGTGTTGAGTACTTTTTCTGAGGTTTTTCTATGCTATATTGATATTTGGTTCTTAACATATGGTATCAGAGCTCAAGGTCTTGGGGTTCTTAACATAAATGATTTACAAAAGAAGATAGTAACAAAATATGAACTACAAGAGATGATGGAGGGTTTAAAAGGGGAGATCATGGAAGTATTGAAAAATTTCGTAATAGAGAAGACACCTGAAAGTGAAAATGCATCCCATGAAATTCATGACGAGGACACAAGGAAGGTGAATCAAGAATGGAGAAACTCCAACTTTGGTTTGAAGACCAACCACATTCCTAATATTGATATGAGGAAGTTTGATGGCAAGGACCCAATCACATGGATACTTCAGATGGAGCAATTC
>JASDQU010208787.1:9889-21636 GCA_032191745.1 Picea mariana | reverse complement strand
TGATCTTATTGGGTGATATAAATCATTTCAGAAAGAGATATCAAAGTGTAGTTGCATTCATAAGTAGTGGAAGTACTAATGCCTTTGGCTCTAGTGGTGGACCTAGCATTGGTTGACCTATATATTGATTGTTGCGATGTATATTTGATTTGAGATGTGCATTTCATATTTTTTTTTTATATTATCATCCATGTATATTATGTCTTTTAATACGATGTTGATGTTGACTGCTTTATAAAATGTATTATATTTATGTTATGTTTAACACTATTAATTATTTCTTTATAAATTAAATTTGAGATGTATCGATCATCTCAATTTGAGATGCCATATAATGTTTTTTTTAATAAGAATGGGTAATTGTATTATATAAAAATATGGTTGTAGCAGTGCTTAAACTAGACAGATATTACAACTTTCTTGAGTTTAGGACTGTTCGACAAAAATAACAGGAATGTACTTCCTCGTAGCACTAAAGTCTTTCAAAAAATTTACATAAAGAGAGTCTCCTTTCCTAAATTGAAATCTAGCCTCTAATCAGAGCAAAGTAACAGGTATGCATTTCTTGAACCTGGCTAATGAAGCTTTAATTCCATGTCCACAAGGGTTTGAAAGCCATCATGGTTGTTGATTATGCATGGTTGTTGTTGGAATTGCTCTGCTTCGCATGATGCATGAGGATATTCTAAAGGAATGACTTCATTCTGACCTTGGATTTTTGCTCAGGAGCCTTGATTTTCTCTTCCCAGAAGATGAATTTGGTCTGTATGTCAGTCGACTTTCCTAAGCACCATTGTTAGTTCCTTGTCCAGTCGTTCCTCCCGCTCCTGCATGGCTTGCTTGAACTGAGAGTGAGATTCTCTAAGAGATGTAATTTCTCATTGTTGAAGCTTTGTTCTGGTTTTGAGGGCCCCTAGCTCACAATTGTTGTTGTTGCGACTGTTAGAGAGGGAGAGGCCAATTGGTCATATTAATGAGTTCCAACTATAGATAATCCACCAAATACACCTCCATAAACTTGTCATCTTCGATGCCTCGTGCGTTGTCCATCACCAACTCCTGCAATGATGAGAGAGTTTGTTGGTTATGATCATGTAGAACAGTCAAATTGACTTGCCAGGGTGATTTCCCCATGATGACATCGAGTGGAAGCAAAATCCCACATGCGGAGAAGGGCCGCGAAGGGAATGACTTAAATGACTTCATGTGAATGAAAGGTTTCAGCTGCCAGATGGTGTATGAAATGCATGGGGAAGACGCAAAGCAAATGCTTGATGTTGATGTTGTGTCGTTGCAGCCAGATGTATATGCTAAGTTTGTGGGGAGGGTCTCATCACTCCCCTCAACAATTTTTTTGAAATTTACGTGTCTTCCAATGTCAATTTTTTCATTAAAACATGTATTTCCCACATTTACCAATCATCTTATATCCACTTTGCTAAGGTAAGAAATTGATTCATTCTCCCCATTAACCATATTACTAAGGAAAGTAACACATGGTGGTTACCTCATTGTCCTTTAGATCCCCTTGGCTCAACGATTTGGCTTCCTTAGCGAGTTGATCTACCTCCTGGTTTTGATGGCATAGAATGTGGAAGCATTCCATGGAGCAAAATTTTCAATCCTCGATTTTAATTCTTTTACAAATTCTTTGTAAGATGGACTTGGGGTTGTGGTCAATGCCTCTCATACCTTTTATTACCAATTCTTGAGTCTCCTATCACAATAATGCTTTGGGTTTTGTCTTCAAGTATCAATGYCAATCCTATGAATGCAGCCGAGATCTCTACTTGATTGTTTGTTTTGTGACCTAGTCCCCATGAGTATCTATGTTCCTTTTGTCCCCCGAGGTCAAATATGACCCCCCCCCCCGGGCAYCTGTTGCCCCTGAGATGYCATATAATGGTTAACTCTAGTTATACGAAATCAATTAATTTGGATTGTGATCGCAAAAGTTATATTCATTTAGTGTTATAAAATGTTTATCTATTTTTCAAAGTGCATTATTTGATGTCCAAGAAGATACAATATGTTCCTTAAACATGTTTACAATGTTAATTAAACAATTCAATCAATTATTGCATGATTTTATTAAATTTTTAAATCATTTTTTTTTTATTAAAACAAATATTTTAAATTTATTCTTTAATATTTTTACAAAACTTTTTTTTCTCGAGAGAAAAAAATATTTATATTTCAAATGAAGAATATACATGTTATTGCTCTTTAAGGACTAGTCCTTTCTATCTAAAAGACGTTATTTACAAAACTAGGATAAACATAATTTACTTACAATCTTTAGCTACCTTAACACATGGCCATTGCAGACTAAAACCCTTACCCAAGAAACTGGACATAGAAAACGATTTACAAACATAGTACATCACAGTGATTTCCAAATCCAACACTAGATAAGCCGAGGAATTCAGAAATGGCAATGTATCACTTCATGTTCATTTCCTTCAAAGAATCCATGAAGGGAAAAAGAACCATCTACCAGAAGCAAAACTTGCTTTGACAACTCATTGACTTGCTTGTTCATTTCCCTATACACATGAGTGAAGGAGATCCACTCAAAGGCCTAAAGAGTGATGAAGATTTTCTGTAAGAGGGGATTGAGACGTACAATTTCAACCTTTTTCTTTTTGTTAGCCTAGTCGATGAATGTCTTTCAATCCCCCAACACCTATAGTTTTTTGACATCATATTTTCTTACAAAATAGAGTAGTGTCCAAAGAGCAAAGAACTTGGCCTTCATATTTGAGCCGAGCCTCTACTTAGTGCATGCTAGGATATTTAGACACTTAGGAGCTAGTTAACATCAAATTGGTCTAATGTGTCATTGGGTAAAAGTGTGTTTCTTTAGTATGCATTAGTATGCATTTGTAGTTAGGAAATCTGACGGTCATGATATGTTCCCAACATAGAGTGATCCAACGATTCATATCCTCCTCGATCTTAACGACTACAATGATTCGTGGCTTCATGCCCGATTGGTTCATCATCTCTATTTAAAGAGCATGGAGGGTCATTTGTCAATGATCGATTGTAAGAAACTCTCTTGTAAATCTCTCTATAATATTTTTCTTTTGCATTAATAAATTGCTCCAAGTGGCCATGTTGGTTGGGGCTGTGGATGTTTCCCCATAAGGATTTTACCATGTCAAAACATCGGTGTGGTGATCTTTGATCTATTTGTGTGAGTGGTTATTAAAGGTGTTCTTCCTCTATTTGAATACATGTGTTTTTGAACATGGTATAAGAGCGCATTTGAAGATCCGCTCTCGTTTTAGATCAAGATCGTGAAGCCATGTTGTCGCATCTTTGGTTTCTGCCATTTCTGTACATTTATGGGCTAAGAGGATTATTCCATTGTGTCTGGAGTGCTCGTTTCACCCGAAAAGGTTTTCGTTTTCCCAAGATACAAGCATTTCAATTAGATCCGGAGCTATAAATCCTGAACACGCCATTTTAACTATTTGTAGATTTAATATTTTGGTTTTATTTCAATTTTATGTTTGTTATTTCCAGGTTGCTACTCTTTTCGATCTTCATATGCTCTTTGCCTTATGCCCTGTGCGATATCGACAAATCAGAAACATAGTGGAAAGGGTTTTCTTTTCTGCATAAGCTCTTTGTCACGCGCTCTGTGTGATCTTAGGAAATCAGAAACAAAGGGAAATTTTGCATTTTCCAGGTATGCTAACCGAGATCTAACCCTTGTTGTCGACGAGAAGCGAAATTTTTTTCTTGTGTGGAAAGAGTTTTTTTTAGCACGCTCTCCAAGGCCGTCGTCATCATCATTGTCATCAACAACAACAACAACAATCCTCCTTATAAACAATATAATATGTTTTGCACTAGCTCACTTGGTTAAGATTTACTTTACTTAGTAATAGGTCTTGAATTCAAATCTATTTTTTGTTACTTTTTTTTCAAAAAGTTCATGCATTCATTGTAAAGTGCATTTCACTTAAGTTATAAAAGTGAATCACTATTAAATAACTTTAATATTTTGTTTTAAGTTATTTTGCATGCAACTTTCATTTACAAAGTAGTTTCATTGTAAAAACGATTCTCACTTATTCTATAAAAGTGGGTCACTTCATAAGTAACTTATTTAAAAGTGAGATTATAGACACAGTTGGGAGGAGCATCACCACATGGACCAACTTCTACTTGCCATGTGACTCTTTGATTAACGTTTATGCCCTTTTCCAAAGGGGCATAACATTCACATCCGAAATCTGTTTTTAGTGCCATTTTTTTAAACAACCTATTTTTTCGAGATCTCTCCATCCAAATCATTAGTTTCATCTTTTTATGCAAATTTTAATATGACATATCCCAATGATCTTTTTCTTACCAATACCAACTACTTCTCATGGAAATCCCATACGGAGGATGTATTAAGAAGTAAAGGATTGTATTGAATTACCATTGGGAAATAACTAGAACCCACTGATGATGAAAAGAAAGTCAAATGGACAAATAAAAATGACAAAGCACGTGGACTAGTCGAAATCTCCATCTCTCTTGATTTAAGTTTTCACCTTCAAGGAATTAATGACCTTGATGATGCTTGGGCAAAGCTCAAAATTGTGTCTGGTAAACACAATATTATTCAAGCCTACTAGTTGGAGAATCAATTAATGACCTTACGTCGAAATGACTTTCCTTTCATTGAACATTACTTATCTAAGTTTAAAACACTCAGAATTTTATGTATAGATTGCAAAATAGATCTGTTAGAAGATTGATTCATATATGTCATTCTTACTAAGCTTGGTAGTGTATATTTTGTTTTTGTATTTACCTTTTATTCCACCAGAGAAGCTCTAGGGAGTGCTTATAAAAAAAACCCTCTTGAGTCCTTTTGTGATGCTCTAATTCGAGAGAAAGATAAACTTTTGTAACTTGGATTGATTATCATTGCAGGAACATCTAACAAAGCCTTGGTGGCCCAGCAGAAAGATAAATCCAAGAATCCTAAGAACCAACATCCTCGCCACAATAATAAACAAAACAAGGGTCCCAAACCCTCTCAACCAGCTTCAGCTCCTAATGGTGACAAAGGAGAAAAATCTAAAAGCAAGAAGAATGACAAACATTGAAACTTTTGTGGGAAAGATGGTCAGGATGAGTCCAAGTGTTTTAAGAAGAAGGAAACTTTAGAAGCAGTGATGAAGAAGCACAACATCAGTATTCATTCATCATCATCATCATCTTCTTCTTCTCCTGGACATGCATTTCCTGCTTCTGGTTTCTCCTTCAATGCAACTTCTACTTCTTCTTATGATTAGTGGCTTATTGATTGTAGAGCGTCTTATCATATGGCTAAGGATAAAGCCATATTTTTTTTTCTCTAAATGAATGTAACACTAAGAAAATATTTGTTGGTGATGATAGATATCTTAGTGTTGTAGGGTCTGGAACAATTAAGGTAGATAATGGTCATTTCAATGATGTATTATGTGTTCCAAGTTTTTCCTGCAACCTTCTATTAGTATATCAAATCACTCATTCAGGTGAAGGTAAAACCGTATAGTTTTCACCTCACCAAGTTGTAATCGAGGATCCAAAAGATCCTAAGCATGTTCTCACAACTGGAATGGTTGATGATATTACTAGGTTGTACAAGTTTGAAAAATTTGGGTCATCATCTTTTCCATCGTGATTTGTTTCTCATAGAAATGACTTGAGCAAACTTTGGCATGAGCGGTTTGGTCATCTAAACTATCGCTCATTGCAGCAACTATGTAATCAACATATGGTTACTGGTATTCCTCTAGTTTCTTGAAGAGATGGTGTTTGTGCCGGTTTTGTTTTCAGCAAACATCATCGAGACAATTTTGACAAATGTGCCTCTTGGCATGCCTCTGCCCCTTTGCATCTTGCTCACAGTGACTTGTGTGGTCCACTTTCTTCTCCTTCTTTTTTTGGGTGCAATTATTTCCTAACTTTCATTGATGACTTTTCTAGACGCACTTGGGTTTACTTCTTAAAACTTAAGAGCAAAGTGTTTGATAAGTTTTTAGCCTACAAGGCCCTTGTAGAAAAACAATATGGTCGTCAACTTCAAAGGTTAAGAACAAATAATGGAGGCGGATATGTGAACAATCAATTTACAAGTTATTACATTGCATAGGGTATCCAAATTCAACACATTATTCCATATACAACACAACAAAATGGTGTTGTTGAGAGAAAGAATCACACACTAAAAGAAATGGCTGATTGTATGATCCGATCTAAGGGATTAAGTCTTAATTATTGGGAGGAAGCCATTAACTGTGCAAATTACATAGTAAATCACACTCTCATAAAGGCTCTTAAAAATATAACACTAGAAGAGGCATGAAATAAAATTAAGCCAGATGTAAGTCACTTTTGTGTATTTGGTAGTGTGGCATGGGCTCACATTCCAAGAACATCACATGCACATAATGAAAACATTTATGTGACAAGGCGCATAGCATGAAGAAACATTTTTTCATGAAAGATCCACTAAAACCAGAAAAAAATCCATTAGATCAATTCTCCAAAAGTGTGCCCAAGTATAACATAAGATGCTCTAATAAAATTTCAGAAATTTCAGACCTCCTACGGTATTTCTCCCTCAAGTGGTGATGAAAAATTGAGAGAAGTGCCTCTCTATTTATAGGGGAAAGGATCAACTTCCTCTTACATTAAGATAATATTTTATAAGCTAAAATCCCCTAAACTAGCCTATGGAGGGGAAAAAATCCCTCTTTAATATTTAATTAATCTAAAAAATATACAAAGGAAGGGCTTCTCAAGCCACATGTACAAAATTAATGGGTAGAAACCCCCAATAGTGACCCATTTCAATAAATGAAGGGAAAATGGGGGTGTTGGTGCAACGTCCAGCCTCCAAAGGCCCTTCAAATGCTTGAATCTCATCACACAAATCAATCACAAGACCTATCCAAGCAAACATATGGGCTTCCAAGCCAAATGCCCAACCTCCAAACTCCAAAGGGTGCAAATCTAGTTCACAAGCAAGGAACCCTTTACTATGGACAGAGATTTGACAAATTCATTTAATTGTTGCAACAACCACTCCAGCTCTCCTTCAACTATGGGCGTTTAACCAAATTTGCAGTCTGCTAGAATGAATCAAATTATATGAATTGGACACTTCTCCAAGGTAGGCAGGGGATAACTTATCGAGACAACTCCCTGGATGGACAACCCACAAACATGTAATCTGCCCCCTCAAACAACATCAAATTTTAGTACAAGGTAAGGTCGGCCCTCCATCAAAATGGATCAACACAAGTTGACCCTCCATTAAAATTGATTAACACAAGTCGGCCCTCCATTTGTTTTGTAATTTTGTACATTCCATAGGTTGGCCAATATCAAAAATTTTCATTTCAATACATTAATCAAGATATATAAGTTGGCCTCGTTTTCATTCTAGCGTCTCAACACACACACACACACACACACACACACACACACACACACACACATATATATATACATACACGTGATCACTCGCCTTATTTTGACAAAGAGGGGTTCCTCCTCTAAGATTCTTGCATTGGTATCTTAATTTCCATAACTTTGTTTAAATGGAGTGCCCCTCTTGAATGGTATGAATGCAACTGTTACATGCATACATATATTTAGTTTACTTATTTTTTTAAGCCTCCTCCTAGACCTCAACTCAGTACATACTTTCCCCTACTGTAGCATCATTAGGTTGTTGTTATGTAATGATCAAATTCAATGCTCTGCCATCTCATATGACTTCAATTTCCTCAGAACGTACATCTGCTTCAGATTTCATATCACAACCATTTTGCCTTTTTATTGCTTTCATAACTTAAGACATTCTTCTTCCATTTCTTCATAGTTTTGTGCAATGACTATTAATTGTAGGGTTTTCCATTCTCATGTCAATGATTTCAATGCAAGGAGCACAAACAGTACAGTCTCTTTGAAAAGCCTCCTTCATATTCACATTCTTTTGTTTCTCTTTGAGATCCTTGTACTCCAACATCCATATACTCCTCCTTATCCTGACACCGAGTGTTTATGGAAACCAACTATCCCTTCAATTCAAGATGCAAGTTCCTACACTAGCACCAAAAGGTGTCATTGGAGATTGCCTTCCCCAAGATGCATAAAATGAAAACTTTACCCTTTGGTTCAAGATGTCTTCTAGCATGGTATATGCCTGGTGCATTTTCTATGTGACAAAAAAGTTGTATTTCTCCTTATCATGGTCAACCTTTATATCAAATGTTGTCAAGGATCACCTTCATCATCGTCAAAGCCATTTTTGTAAAAGCTTTTATGCGGTGAACCAAAGTCATGGTTCTTGTCATTTCCCATATTGTAATGTCCCCAACTAGGCTAGGTTGGAATATTATGTTTACTATCCATAAATTGTTATTTATTTGTGTAAATTTATCAAACACTTTGCATTAATGTTACTACTAATAGTTTTCTTATATAGGAACAATGTCAAACATATTGCATGCACCCATTCCACAGAAAATAGAGCAGATAAACATGACATCTTATTATGGTTGGAAACCCACAAATCACATCAATACACAGATCTCTAATGATTATAATAAAAACAACAAAAATACTCCTAAACACACAGGTCTAATGGCTGCAAGGTAGCTGCAATATCCACTACAAAAAACAATTCAAAAGGAAACCTAGAATGATGCCAATAAATGATGTTAACTGCTTCAAGACTCTCCTAGCCCTATAACGCTCTGCTCCAACACTATGTGCTCCGCAAACGGCCTTCCAATCCCTCCTGTAACCCTCACAGATCTGATCCAAACAACTTGCCGTGAACCTAAATCGCACAGGTCCTCACGAGATGAAGCTAGATGTTTAGCGGGGCCTCGTGAGACACTCTATACTCAATCTGTAGGGGTTCCCTTAACCATGATTTCTCCAGAACCTTCTTGATACCTGCAAAATTTTGTATTGACCTCTTCTAAGAAACCTTCGCAAATTTCCTACGTAAACCTCCAACTGAATACAAACCCCAACTGAAGCTCCAATGAAAATCCTAAGTGGACTCCCCTGTTATCTAGCTAGGGTGGATATCGCACCAAAAAAACCAAAGAGAAGGGTTACCCCTCTATTTATGCTTCTTTTGGGCCTTCTAGATCTTTCCCCTTTTTGACCAAATCAAACCCTCACTTTATTTTCCCTCCAATTTCATTTAAATATAATTATTTATTTGTATTTAATGTCACTTTAGGATTTGTCATTCTTTTAACCTAGTGACACCAAATAAACCTACTTGACTCCCTTTTCCTTGTTGACTATAGCCTACAAGAGTCATATAGGCTATTAAGTCATCCTCCATCGTGATCAATTGGAAGGGGACATTACAATCCTCCCTTCCCAAGATTGCTTGTCCTCAAGAAACTCCAGATCAGGGTGTTGTAAGATTTTCTCTCCTCCCCAAGTATCATCCTTTGTGGGCAATCCTCTCCATACGACCAAGTACTCTAGAATGACTCTACTTCTCAACCTCTGCTCCCTGACATCAACAATCCTCTCAGTAGCTAGAACCAACTGCCTTTCCTCATCTAGTGGAGGAAGATCCGCCGAAGCGGTGACCTGTTGTCCCGATGCCTTCTTGAGGCAGGATACATGGAAAGTGTTGTGGATCCTGCTACCCTCTGGTAGCTCCATATCATATGATACCTCCCCAACTCTTTTTATCACTCTGCAGGGTCCATAAAAGTGAGGCTTCAACTTCTCTGCACCACTCTTCTTCAGCGATGATTGTTTGTAAGGTTGCAACCTGAGAAAGACTAGGTCCCCATCCTCAAAGATACACTCTACCTTATGCCTGTTTGCATACATCTTTTGTTGATTATGAGTGGCTTGCAAATTCTCCTTCGGGACTCTCAAGATGTCCCGACTTTCCTACAATCAATCTTTAGCCTTAGGAGATTTTCTCTCCCCAAACACCAAATCCAAAAAAGACATGGCATCATAGTCGTATAATGCCCTGAACGAACTCATCCCAATGGACATGTGATGAGTGGTATTGTAACAATGATCCCCGAGATGCAACCACTTTATCCATACTCGTTGCTTCCCTGACACATAGTTCCTTAGGTACCCCTCAATCCATTTGTTTACTATATCGATCTTCCCATATGTTCGGGGGTGATAGCTAGTACTTAGTGTCAACTCTGTTATGGATAACATGAACAACTCCTGCCAAAACACGTTGAGAAACTTGTTATCCCAATCACTAACTATGTTCCTTGGAAGACCATGTAGTCTAAACACCTCCTTGAAGAATAGATATGCTACTTGAGATGTGTTGTACTATGAAGGAATGGTAAAGAAGTGCACACATTTAGTCAATTTTCCCACTACCACATAGATATAGTCTCTGCATTGTACCTTTGGCAACCTTGTAGTGAAGTCCATGGAAATGTTATACCACTTATGCTCCAGAATGGGCAATGGTTGAAGCAATCTCGTAGAATGTGTAAACTTTGACTTGTTATGCTGACAAGTCATGCACTCCCTCAAATGACGAAGTACATCCTCCTTAAGACCCTTCCAGGAAAATCTCTCCCTCACTTGCCTATAGGTCTTCAGATACCCCTCGTTCCCTACTAGTGGTGTGTCATGTACTGACCTCGTAATCTTATCCTTGAGTGTGGACTTAGGGACAAGATAGATCCCATCTTTGTAGTAGATGATGTCATCCACTACCATATACCTGTCATCCTAAATACTTCCCTCAGTCAACTCACAGGAAAAGGTATTCTTGGAGTATTCCACCAAAAGAATGGACTTCTAGTCTATTGAGATCTATGTGATGGAGAAGGTTGTAGGTCTCTTAAATAGGGCGTCAACAACTATGTTTTTTTTCCCCTTTACATACTCAATGTCAAAATCATATGCCTACACCTTACTCCCCCATTTTTGCTGCCTCTCATTCAGGTCTCTCTGCTCCAAGAAATATCTCTTGTTGTTCTGGTCAGTCCTAACCACAAAACGTACTCTCACTAAGAACTATTTGAACTTGGCCAGTGCATGCATGATTGCCAACATCTCCTTGTCATAGATCAAATAAAGCCTTTTTGTCTCCCTTATATTCCTGCTATTGAAAGCTATCAGATGTCGATTTTGCATCAACACCACTCATATCCCCTCACCGGATGCGTCACACTCCAGGACAAAACGCGGTGTGAAATATGGAAGTGTTAACATTGGGCAAGTGCTCATCACCTTCTTCATTCTGTCGAATGCTACCCGTGCATCCTCTGACCATCGAAACACCCCTTTCTTATTGAGGTCTGTCAACGACACAACCAATTGTGAAGATCCTTTCACAAATCGCCTATAATAGTTGCATATCCCATAGAATCCTCACAGCTCTATGAGTGATCTAGGGGTGGGCTAATCTAGGATCTTTTGGATCTTCTCCTGATGCACCTTTACTCCCTCAACACTAATTACATGCCCTAGATAGAGGATTTATATTAACCCAAACTCACACTTTGCCTCCTTGGAAAAAGGCGACTACTCCTCCATAATGGTGAGAATCTCCTCTACATGCTTGAGATGTTCCTCCCAAGTCATGTTGTAGATCATAAGATTATCAAAGAACACTAGTAAGAATTTCCTCCGCTACTTGTTGAAGATGCGGTTCATACATGACTGGAAGGTAGTGGGTGTGTTAGTTAGCCCAAAGGGCATGACTAGAAACT
>JASDQU010208786.1:0-15996 GCA_032191745.1 Picea mariana | reverse complement strand
TAGAGAACAGTCTCAAGCCACCTATGAGACCATTACTCCAGCAGCTCTTACGCATAAATCTCTGTACACAAGAACGGCCTATATGTTGTGCAAAGAAACGGGATCTTGCCATGGAGAAGATCCACCCTACTGCCTAAAGAAAAATACTACACAGCTAAGGAGGTGTTACAAACCATCCACTGGCAAAAACGGCAAGGAAGCGTTACAAACCTTTGAAGGAAGCTGAAAAAATGGAAAAAAGTAGCAGCTCAGAAACAGACCTAAAAATACAAACAGCGCACCAAACTCGTCGCGCCCTGCTCAGGCTGCCCTCTGCCAAATAAATATGCAAACCCCGAGTGTGTGTTTCCATTACGGCCATGTATATCTCGTGAGGCACATTTTTTACTTCTCTTTCAAGTCAAAACGCTTATGGCCACAAGCCCACTGCTTCAATTCAACGTAAGGAAATTAGACGATACACGAAGTTAGATCTGTGACATTAGACAGATCTAAGTGGACTCAAAATTAAACAAATCCCACGGGGACAATATTTTGCCCGAGAGTGCGTGCTTATTCTAACCTTGTGTGCTTCCTTCGAAGCAACAAATCTTACCATTTGCATGATAGGTCAGTTCTGCCATATACAAACAACATTCAAACTGCCCTATGTGTCACCTTTTTTTTGTGAACAAGAGCAGAAATCGGATAGAGAAGTGAACCAAATACCCCAAAAAATATAATAGTCGTGCCTTACCTTTCTGTGGATTTCTCTGTACTCTGTCGTGCCTTACCTTCACGCCTTACCCTGTACTCTGCCCAACTAAAGTGACAACCCTATGGAACGGGCATCAAAATGAAAAAGTGCGGACCTGGAGCTTTTGAAAAATTTGAATGGCGGGAGAGAAAAATTTGAATGACAGTGAGCCTGGAGATTTTGAAAAATTTTAATAGCCATGGAGAGAAAAATTTGAATGAAAATGAGCTTGGAGCTTTTGAAATTTTTTAAAAGCCGCGGAGAGCAAAATTTGAATAGCCGTTGGACAGCAAATTGTAGCAGCAGTAAAGGATGCAGTACATAACGTGCATCCGCTACATCAATCAACAGGCGAACGAGTTGGTGGGACTAACTGTAGACGGTAACGGAGTGAGCTACTGAGAAACGGTTGCCGGATTTACTCGTCGGAGATCTAGTCACGGGCATTGATATGTTGTTGAATGGAGATGCATGCATGACATGCAAGGACTGTTGTTGCATGGCTGGACCATGCAGCAGCTCGAGTAATGATTGGGCTGCTTCATGGTGGATAGCACTTGCCATATATGGGAAGTTTGCAGCAGAGGTTTTTTTTTAAATATTTATTGTATTTGTATTTCCTTGGTGGGCCATTTTTCAGTAAGAGAGACCTTGTAAGCTTGGATTGGATTCATTATTAATGACAAACTGATTTGAAGGACAGAGCTTGTGGTCCTGATTTGTAACAGAGCTTGAGTAATATATGAAGCGTATAGTAACAGGAGAGGAGGGACCACCGACCCCTGAGGCCACATGCTCTTTAATTTCGGGAACAACAGGGAAAGTGCGCTGACAGGGACAATAATTTCGGGAACAGCAGAGAAAGTGCGCCGACAGCAAGGAATAATCGGGAACATAAAGGAACGAAGGCACAGGGATAACTACGGTTAGAGAACAGGGTTATCCGAGGGAACAAAGACAGTGACGGGAATAGAGATAGCAAGTGGGGGAACAGTAAAGGCACATTGGAACAGTTTTCAATCATTTGTCCCAATAGACAGACAGGTATTGTCGTGATCCTTAACCTTATTTTTGTGTTTATTCTTTTCCCCTATGGCAATGACAATACATTCAACACACATAAAAAAATGGGCAAGAAGTGCTTGTATCTGAGGAAACAAACCATTTAGGACAAGTCAAAATTGTCTCTTCAACAAAACAGGGAAGTGGGTTTGGGTCAATGCCAAACAATTTCGGGGTATTTTAAAACGTAGAGTTGCTCGTTTAAAATGGGAGCAGACAAGGAAAATATTGGCCCTCCATAATAAACTGTCAAAAAAGCTTCTTTTGCAAGGGGGTAGCAACAACAGGTCTAAAGACAGCAGTGATTATGCATTGTACAGTCCCACATCCACACATCTTACCTGGTCACCTGACCTGTATGTGCAACAGTTACTAAATGTCAAGAGGAGATTGGAGGTTTTGGAAGTCAAAGAGTATGAGAAAGACCTTAAAATCCAGCTATTGACAGTAGAAAATCGAGACTTAGCAGAAAACAATAAAGTTTTAAAAGGTCAAGTGACATTGTTGCAAGAAGCCCTTCTGGCAGCAAAAGATGAATGGAAAGGCATGAAAGATGTCAGGCAAATCAGGGAAGATTCTGAGGTGGAAATTAGAGAGGAGATGAACTCTAAAACATCCAAATTTGAAGGGAAAACAATTAAACAAGCAGACACCCAGGGAACGAAAACAAGGGATGAAGAAAAAAGAGATCTTACAAAACATTCCAAACTTGGACACAAATTCTTAGTAATTCTGTTAGTATGGAAAAAGAAACAAACAGGCAGGGGGATGGCATGCAAGATAGAGAAATCAAAGAAAGACAAGTAAGAGCAGCAAACATAATTATAGAAGGTGTGAGAGAGTTGTTGGATTACTGAGAGGAGGGGTGAATTAGTAATAGAGCAATTTAATCATTTTTAACTATATAATCCAAGTGAAATATCAATGTAGCATTATCATCCAATAACTTCAGAGTAAATAAGCAATGAACAAATGAGCAATCATACACATACACAGTACATTAGTGTTTTACGTGGAAACCCAAAGCGGGAGAAAACCACNATGTCTTGAAGAATTACATTCATTGGAAGCACCAACTTCCTTTGTTTTCCAGCTGCAACTGGAAGGAGGCTCCAACCCCCTAATTTCTCAGGCTACAACATGAGGGAAGCTCCAACTCCCCAATTCTCTGGCTACAACCAGAAGGAGGCTACAACCCCCTATGTTCTCCTTCTACAACCGAAAGGTGACTACAACCACCTGTCCTTTCCCCATCCAACCGCCTTGAAGTAGAAGTAGAATGATGGAACCAATGTCACATTATCACTGTGAAATATATTGTTGTAAACCTGTACCAATAAACCTGAACCATGCATCAACCTGTACCTCAACCTATAATCAACCTGTACCATAAACAAGTACATCAACCATGCACCAACATGTACCAAACAACCTGTAATCAACATGTACCATAAACAAGTGCATTCAACCATGTACCAAGTATGTATCAATCATGTGTCAACTACTCATCAACTATGACTCATCAATATGTATCAACATCATCAACTATACACCTCATGTGTGTGCCAACTCATCAACTACTTGTCTCAACCATGTACCCAACATGTACCTCAACCAAAATCCCTCATCAATAAAATCATCCAAATATGATTTGTAACTATGTAATAGACCTGGTGTATATGATCACATACCTACAAACCTTCCTTAACTTTAACAACAAGAGACTAGCATTTTCATCAAACTTGTATTTAGTCTCACATGACTAGTTTTGGATTAGTCAACAACCCTAACTTGAAATAATCATAACTATGTACTTGTAATGAATAGAGATTTGAAACTGATACACAATGTTCTTCAGTGTGTTTTATGCAATTCCTCCATGCGTCACTACTTGGAACCTCTCATAAAATGAGTTATAGCAAAAATGGCATACCTTGTTGAATTTTGGTTTATTCTAGAGAGCAACCTTGTAGAGCGTGCCCCGCACGGAATATTTGTTGAATCGATTTGAAAATGTTACACAACATACTACAGACTGTACTCTAACCAACACATTTGGTCTTACTAAATTTGGATTTGTTATGAAGAATTTATGACATTTTTACCCGAAACACATGTTTTAGACTAGTTTCAGGACTAACCACAAACCCTATTTTCCACGGAGTATAACTCCAAAAATACAACGACCCAAAGGCTGAATTTTTTACCACAGATACTTGGATATGTTTACTCCTTGGCCTATCAATCTCACGATCTTAATCATTCTATAAAAAAATTTATTGTGAAAATGGTGAGATGACATGTAAATAGCATACGTTAAAATGCATCATCAAAAGAATTTATCCTCCCTTGAATTTCGGCCCTCTTTTCTTCACCTTCCCTCTGAAATTTGGCTTAGATATCCTTTGGTTACATCAGTCACCTATAGATATTCAATATGCTCAAGTGTGATGTCAAAAGAGAGAGCCTTGCCTCTTATTTATACTCTCCATCTTTTAGATCACTTAACTCATTTCTAGGTCACTTAACCCATTTATATGTCACTTAACCTATTTTTCTCATTTTTAGGGTTAACCACTTTCCATAATTAGAAAGTTCTCTATTTCTTTATCATTTAAATATTCCTCTTTGACTTTGTCCCCTCACTTTATCATTTAAATAATCTTCTTTGATTTTGTCACTTCACTTTATTATTTAAATAATTATTCTTGACTTTGTCACTTTACTTTATCATTTAAATAACAATTTCTTATTTTCTAGCTCTTTGACTTCTTTGACCTTTTGGGGCTTCAAGCCAACATATGAGGGTCCTCCAACTTTGTAAGGCCATAACTCTCAAACCGTGAGGAGTTATGTGACGTTCCACATACCACCAGAAATGGCATGACATGTACTATCTATATAGAATAATATTACCTTCAAATATATTAAAACTCATACCATTATACATGAAACAACCTTAGGTCCATTACCCAAACCTTTGTGCTACCGGAATTCGCTACCAGACTTTGTTCAAGGGTTGACATCAATGACAACCAACCTTAATCAACAAGGAAATTAGAGAGGAGATGAACTCTAAAACATCCAAAGTTGAAGGGAAAATAATTGAACAAGCAGACACTTAGGGAGCAAAAACAAGGGATGAAGAGAAAAGAGATCTATAAAACATTCCAAAACTTGGACACAAATTCTTAGTAATTCTGCTAGTATGGAAAAAGAAACAAACAAGCAGGGGGGTGGCATGAAAGATAGAGAAATCAAAGAAAGACAAGTAAGAAAAGAAAACATAATTATCAAAGGCATGAGAGAGTATGGAAAAAAGGAATGTACTCTCGATCTTGCAAGTGAATTTTTTAAGGACAAGTTGCTTTGGCAAGGTCGAATTTTCCAAGCATGGAGGGTGGGTAAACTCAGTGACGAGAGAGTTAGGCCCATAAAAGTCATCATGTCAAGCATACATGAAAAGCAAGTTCTCCTAGGCAAGAAGCAAATTCTGAGGGGCTCTCACTTTTTTATAGACAAATATTTAACTATTAGACAACAAGAGGAAAGAAGGGAAGAGATGTCAAAGGTTAGGATAGCAAGGGATGAGGGAAAAAGGGCATGGTTTTTCAAAGGCAAACTTGTGATTTCCTTTTTTGGTCCTCATTCAAAAACAGGACAGCAAGGCGGTAGCGAAGAAGTGACAGCAAATTCATTAGCAAGAAACTATGCAACAAGGTCAGTATCGACAAATAGGGGTGAAGACTCAACTTTGACTCTTGTAGGCCAAAAAAAATAGCAATCAGATTACACCCAGGTTTCCTTAAGATTAGTTTGTTGGAACTGCAGAGGTTATCCTTGGAGGCGGGGACCTGGGCTAGGACCTATCGTGGAAGATAGAGACATAATTTGTCTATTGGAAACACATGAGCATGAAGGGTGCAAGACACCTCTATTTGAAGGGTGTGTGAAGATGGCAGTGTGGAACTGGGCAGCTGAGAATGGTAAAGGACACGGGGGTATCATGGTCTTAGTGAGAAAAAAAAAAGGTCGCCTCATTCAATTAGAAAGAGAAGACACAAATAAATAATTCATTTGGTTTAAAATATCAGAAAATGGTAACACCATCAGAATTGCAGCATGCTATTTTTCCCCACAAGTTTCAAAAACTTACAAAACTAGGGGGATTGACCATAAAGACCCCTTTGCAGCCTTAAAAAACAATATTGCAGCGTACTCTCAACTAAGTGAAGTCCTTATAGTGGGGGATTTCAATGCTAGGACAGCAAGTGAACAAGCTAGTATTCTTCGTTGCAAGGAAGACCGCAATCCCATTTGGCTTACAGAAGAAAGGAATCATCAGAAGACATGAGTTTTAGAGGACGACAAAAGTTGCAACCTTTTTGGGGAACAACTACTTACTCTATGCGGGGCATTTGACTTAGTCGTTTATAATGGGTTGGCTAGATGGGAGAAATCGGGTAATTTCACCTGCAATACCTACAATGGAGCAAGTGGAGTAGACTATGCAATTTGCTTGCATGGCTTGTGTGAGAAAATGGAAGAAGTTGTGATTGGTGAACAATTATGGGAGTTGAAATATGATCATAGACCGATCTATTTAAGTTTCACTTAGGTCGAACAACATCAAAGTAGGACAAAAAATCAGTGCAGTCAACAACCTCCTTCAAAGGGGAGAATTATTTTGACTCAAAAAAATGGTAACACCTTCAGGATAGCGCTAGAGAGGCTATTTAACAAGGAGAAAATTGTGTCCCAGGGCCTCCATAGTCTTGAGCTAACAAAGCTAATTCAAAGCACACTTACAAAATGCAAAAGAGCAAAAAATAGGAAATCTGAAACAAATTGTTTTCCAGTTAATGCTTGGTTTGATGAGGAATGCAAAACAACAAAGAAAACTTTGAAAGAGTCGAGCAAGAAAGAAATAAACATAAAATCCTACAAGCAAATTGTAAGAAAGAAAATAGTTGATTTCGTGATCTCAAGGAGGGAGGAACTAATTTTCTTGGGAAAAAATAACCCCAAGTTATTTTGGAAGGAACTTCAAACGAGAAAGAAACAAACTGAAAATAATATCACATCTTATCAATGGTTCGAGTATGCAAAGAAACTTTATGAGCAAGATCCTAAGGTTGACCCCCCTCCCTTGGTCAACACTACTACTAAGCTCTTCATCGAGCAAGAAATTGAGGTGGGTATCAAAAAGTTGGGGGTTGGAAAAGCAAAAGATTTAGTTGAATTCCAAGCAGAATATCTAAAATGGGGTTCAAAAACTCGTGCACCTCACATTATGAAAAATTTCAACAACATCATTCAGCAGGGATTCCCTATAGATTGGACAATGAGTCTAGCAATACCACTTTTCAAGAGTGGGGATGTCAACAATCCCTCCAACTATAGGACTATAATGATAAACCCCTTGTTCGCAAAATTATTCGGAAGTATGCTAGAAAATAGAATCAACAGGTGGGCAGAAGAAAGAGATAAGTGTGTCAAAGGGAAAGTAGGTTTCAGACCTAAACACTCAACAATTGATCATAGTATAACTCTAAGGCACGTCATTGAGAAAGTGTGGGAGAAAAAAGAGGAAGTCTTTTGTTGCTTTGTCGATTTCAAAAAATATTTTGACACGATCCCTAAAGAGAAGCTTTGGCATAGAATGGAGCAACTTGGGGTTCATATGCACCTTAGAGCAGTCATCCATAGGCTATATGAGGAGGTTAAAGTCAAAATCATAACATCAGCTGGTATCTCCGAAAGTTTTAAGAGTGATATAGGGGTCAAGCAAGGGTGCCCATTGTCCCTTACCCTTTTTGGTTTATATATAGAAAAACTTGAAGAGTGGTTAAACTTGCAGGAGGGTAATGATGCTCATTTGGGATAGTTTGTGATAAGGCTTCTCTTGTATGCAGATGACCTTATTCTAATTGTTAAATCTTCTCCCAGGTTGCAAGAACACTTAATTTCTCTTGAGTACTTTTGTAGTACAATGGGGATGCAAGTTATTACTAGCAAGACGAAAGTGGTAGTTTTCTATAGCAAAAGAAAACAAAAACATAATCAACATAAGTTCTACTTTGAAGGCAACACTCTTGATGAAGTGGAAAATTACAAATACCTCGGAATTGACTTCAACAAAAATCTAAGTTGGGAAGGTTGCAGAAACAAAAGAACTTTGGGAGGTTGGAAAGCGTTCTATGCTTTCCAAAATAGGTGCAGAGAGGCAGAGCTATGGGATTGAAAAACTATGCAAACTCTTTTGGGGATTTTAGTGATCCCGATGGTTCTCTATGGTTGTGAAGTGTGGGCTAGCAGTACATCTGACCTACAATGGAAGCAAATTGAGAAGATTCAAAAACGCTTGATTACAAACAAGTTTAAAATTACAAGTTCAATTCCTTATGATAGCATGCTGAGTGAAATGGGGGTTGCTCCTATTGAAGCAATTGCTATGGTGCATCTCATAAGATATCTAAAAAAAATTGAGCAAATGGAAGACGGTTTGTGGCCTAAGGTCGTCTTCAATGGCATATTGTGCAAAATAAAGAAGACGTGGATGCGGAAAAATATTAAATGGCTTAGTAAATGGGATATTCACTTGAATAGGTGCCCTACAAACAGTAAAGAGATAAAGGCTTTTGTTATTGATAGGTTACACAAGTGATCTTGGGATAAAGGGCTAGGTAGATAGAAAAAAATATTACATTGAAGAGTTTAACCCCACTTACAACCACCATCAAAAAGCATACATAGGGGCCAATATATCTTCGAGAGCCAAAATGCTTATTGCCCAATTAATAACTAATTCACATCAACTCCATTGTGAAACCATGCGTTGGAAAAGACCAAAGGAAGCTTGGGAAGAAAGGGTGTGTATGTTCTGCAACTCAGAAAAAGTGGAAATAGAAAAACATTTCATTTTAGAGTGTGAAGCTTTCAAAGACAACATGGACAGTTATGTAATTATTTTAACAGCTAACTCTTGGAATAATTTATTCAACAAGGGGACTGTGGAGAAAGTGGGAGAGTTCATCATCAAGTTGAACAGGAAAAGGACTAAAATGCAGAAATCAGTGTGTGAGGCGGTCTGTCCCATAGGCTATTGTTAGCCTCGTGGAGGTTAAAATTTCTTCTTCTTCTTCTTCTTCTTCTTCTTCTTCTTCTTCTTCTTCTTCTTCTTCTTCTTCTGTGAGATTTGTTTTCCAGCTTTCTTCAGCTGATTTATTTATTTACTAATTAAAATTTCATTTGTCCATTTAATTTAGTAAGATACAATTAATTTACAACTAGGAATTACTCGATAATAATCTGCCAAAAAATTGAGGTTAAGGAAATTTATCATGGTACTAGAGTATCTAACTTTATGTCTTGGAAAGTGAGGGTAACCTTGTTTTTGAAGGAACGTGACATTTGGAAGATTACAGAGAAGGTTATTCCTACACTGAAAGATGTTGTAGAGAAGATCGCTCTTGAGAAGGACATAAAATCCCAAAGAGTGATCTTTGATGCAATGAAGGATCATTTGATCCCTCGTATGGCAGAGAAACAGTGGGCCAGAGAGATGTTCAAGGATCTAGTGGATTTGTTCTAGAGAGACAACTTGAACATGAAGATGATCTTGAGAAACAAGTTCAGATCCATCCAGATGTATAGATCTGACAATGTTACCAATTACTTCATGAGGATCACCTAGACACGTGATCAGCTTGCATTCATTGGAGAGAAAATGGATGACGTAGAACTTGTGAATGTGGCATTAAATGGTTTCACCAAGTCATGGGAACCATTTGTCAAGGGAATCTATGCTCGAGCGAAACTTCTATATTGGCAAAGGCTTTGGGATGATTGCATCCAAGAAGAGACTCGAGACGAATATAAATCCAGTAGGCAAGAAGATGGAGAGGAGAATCTGGCCCTAGTCACTCAGGCCAAGAAGGGAAAAGGAAATGGTTTCAAGGGTAACAGTGAGGGGGAAACCTCACAGTCGTGGAAGAAGGACTTGAGTAAAATCAAGTGCTTTGCGTGCCACAAGACTGGCCATTATGCATCTTAGTGTCTGTAGAAGAAGAAGGGACAAGGGAAGATGCAGACAACAGTGTCAGCGTGTTGGAGATATTACACACACACCTAGGTAATTATTTTCCTATTCCAATGTTGAGAGCGCTTCCTTAAATAGGAATATCTTCTCTCGAGAATATTCCCTTACAAAATAGGGTGCTCCTCTTTATTTTACAGGCAGTTACACTCGGTTAAACTAGTGGAAGTCACTCATGCATGGAAACCTCGGTTTTATCACCAGCAATTGCATGTGTTTCTCTCACTTCTACTTGTGTCACTCAGTTAATTGATGATTGCATGGATCAGTTACCTAAGACAAGGTGGTAGATTACTTTGGTTCTGTTAGTGAG
This sequence comes from Picea mariana, assembly GCA_032191745.1. Taxonomy (NCBI): domain Eukaryota; kingdom Viridiplantae; phylum Streptophyta; class Pinopsida; order Pinales; family Pinaceae; genus Picea; species Picea mariana. The sequence continues at coordinate 5,787 of JASDQU010208786.1, read as the reverse complement.
TGTCTAGATCTCTCTATATCACTACTATGGAGACTTCACTTAGCCATGTAGAGTATATCATGTGTATTTTACCATTTTACTCAACAGTTAATACAATTCTTTCATTTATAATCTCTTCTCTTCTCTCTCGCAAGTTTTGTGTGTTCATTTTCTACTAGCTAAGTTCAATGTGAAAACTTCACATGGTATCGGAGCCTTGATTTCTAGGAGAAATCACATAAACATTTATAATTGCAGGTACAAAAGGAAGATGCAGTCAAAAAAGATAAATTACTCGTCGGAAATACTTCTCACTCCTCATAACTACTTCGAGTGGGAGCTGAGAATTCAGCATCAACTAAGATGCAAAGGCTTGTATCGGATTATTGTGGTGATAGACATTGAGACAACTTTTGTTGTCGATAAGAACATATATCTCAACCGAATGGATGAGGCATAGGACCTCCTCTATGTATCTATGTCCTCCGAGCTTATGTTTCACATTGAAGTTTGTACTAGACTAGATGAGATTTGGACAAAGTTAGAGGATCTCTTTGGAAAATAGGACGAAATGAGAGGTCGTCTGCTCAAAGTTGAGCTAAATTCCTTAAATCTGAGGAATTTTTATAACATCCAGGACTTTTTAACGAAATTTAAGTCCCTCCTCATTCATCTAAGGGGATGTGGTGTTGATAAATCAACTCAAGAAATCTAGTTGATCCTTTCTATTCTGAAAAAATTTGGTCTGGATTATGTTGTTTTCATCTCATCTTTCCATACAAACAAATTTACTTTAGGATCTACCTAGAAAATGTCGACATTAGATCAGTTTATTGAAGCCCTCACTAATGAGAAAGAAAAGCTCATCAAAATGGGGATAATCAAGGGATCCAATGAACATGCACTTGTTGTGCATGAGAGCAACAATGCATGCAATCTAAATACCAAGCAAAAAGGCAAGGGAAAGGCAAATGCAGAGCCAAAGAAGGAAGGGTACTCCAAACCCTTCAATAATTCATCAGGCTCCAAAGGTGGAAAAAGAAATAAATGGAAAACCAATTGCTAGAGATAAAACCAAGGTTGTCATGAATGAGTGACTTCCACTAGTCTAATTGAGTGTAAGTGAGTGTAAGTGACTCTAAACTAAAGAGGAGTGCCCTATTTTGGAGGGCAATATTCTCTAGAGAGAATATTCTCATCTAAGGAAGCACTCTCAACATTTGAATATCAACCTTAGGAAAAGAATTATCTAGGTGAGTGTGTAATATCTCCAACAAACTAAAGCGAAAGCAAACTGAAGGTCACCCACTTCCAAATATTTGGACCACACACATGGGCCTGCATACCCTCCAAAAAGAAGAAAGCATTAGATCTGCAAAGTACCGCATGCATTTTCGTGGGATATCCAGATGGTATGAAGGGTTATAGGTTACTTGATCCCTCTACGGACAGACTCATCATTGAGCATAGTGTTCAGTTTGAGGAGACTCCCTTGCATCCACCATTGGAGCCACATGCAAAGACCTCAGTACCACTGCCTGCCCCAGACATCAATGATGATGAGTCCCTCACTCATATCATGGTTTAGATCTGAGCTCCAAATCTAATTCGAAAGATGATGAGCATGGAAATGTTGAGCCACCATAGATGTCCAAGTGGGCACGGACCACCCTACAGACAACAGGAGATCATGTGGGGGATCTAGGGGATCAGAGGAGAATGAGGTCTCAGTTTGAGGATCCTCCGTATGCACTCACAACTATTGAACCAGTGATGTCCATGCATTGTTATATGGTTCTAGATTCAAACCCACTTACCTATGCAAAGGTTGCAGGGAATCCCTTATGGGAAGCCGCTATGCAGGAGCACAACTCTCTCCTCGGGATATGGTTCCACTTCCTTCAGGGAGGAATCTTGTCAGATGTAGATGGATCTACAAGACAAAGAAGGCAGCAAACGGAAAGGTGAGTATATATAAGGAAATACTGGTTTCCAAAGGATTTCAGCAAATTCATGGGATAGACTATGATGAGAAATTTTCTCCCGTAGCAAAGATGGACTCCATCTGATTGACTCTTTCCATTGCCGCAGCCAGGGGGTGGGAAGTTCATCAGATGGATGTGAAGAATGTTCTTCTTCATGGGGATCTCTCAGAGGATATTTACATTGAGCAACCATAGGGGTTCATTCAGAAATCATCCTTAGTGTGCCGACTAAAAAAATCTCTCTATGGCCTTAAGCAGGCACCTAGAGCATGGTACGCGAATATGGATTCCTACTTGATTTCTCAGCATTTTTTCAAATGCAAATCAGATCTAAACATATACATGTTGAGAACCTCATACTCCTTGATCTTAGTTCTTTATGTTGATGACCTCCTGATCACTGGAAGTTTGGCCTCAATAATTATTGCAGTCAAGGATATTTTGCACGACAAATTCTCTATGACGGACATGGGTCCATTGCACTATTTCCTTGGTCTCGAGATCAGTCAGGATACTTCAGAAATCAAGCTATCTCAGACTGAGTATTTCAAGGATATCTTAGTTAGATTCCACATGACCGAATTCAAGTCGGCATCCACACCTTTTTTGCCCGGGGTACATCTTGAGGATGGTGGGGATACACCAGTGTTGGATGACACCTTGTATCGATAGCTTGTAGGGATCCTTCTCTATATCACCCACACCTATTCGGATCTCTCATATGCAGTAGGGGCAGTTTCCAGGTACATGTAGGAGACGCATGAGCTAAACTAGAAGGTTGCAAAGCGCATCCTTATATATGTTCATGGAACCTCAAGTAATGGGATCCATTACATAGCAGGTTGTGCATTGGATCTCATGGGCTTCACCAATTGTGATTGGGTTGGAAATAGCATAGATCACAAGTCCACTTATGGGTACGTGCTTAGTTTGGGTTTTGATCCCATCTGTTGGTTGAGAAAAAAGCAGTTATCTATTTATCTATCTTCAGTAGAGGCCAAGTACAGAGAAGTGGTCAACGTCACTATTCAGGAACTTTGGCTTCAAAACTTCCTTAATGAGCTTGGCATCCAATTTCATCGTCTGACTGTCATTTGGTGTGACAATCAAAGTACTCTCAAGTTCTGCAGAGACCCATTGTGGCGACAGTGGACCAAACACATTGAGATCCATATGCATTACATCAGAGAGTTGGCACATAACAGGATCATCGATTTGCAGTACTGTCCATCCACTAAACAGACTACAAACATCTTCACCAAGACATTTACTGAGCAGAAGTTCCACTTCCTACGCGATCGTCTTTGAGTGAAGGACATAGTTTCTTAGCAACTACTTTTACTCCTTCTTCATTTTTGATGCATTATACTTTGAGGGGGGAGAGGGGGGTGTTCCTATGAGGTTTTCCCTCTTTCCTCTATTTTTTCAATGTTTCATTCTTAGATGCATTGTACAATGGGTACCTAACATGGCCTTGGTTGTCGGGACCCATTCATCATTTACACCCTACTAGTGTTCAAGGGTGTGTTGGAGATATTACACACTCACCTAGGTAATTGTTTTCTTAAGGTTGATAGTCCAATGTTGAGAGTGCTTCCTTAGATGAGAATATTCCCCTACAAAATAGGGTGCTCCTCTTCAGTTCAGATTCAGTTACACTCAGTTAGACTAGTGGAAGTCACTCATGCATGGAAACCTCAATTTTATCACCAACAGTTTCATGTATTTCTCTCACTTCCACACGTGTGACTTAGTTAACCGATGATTGCATGGATCAGTTAGTTAGGACTAGGTGGCAAATTACCTTGGTTTATGTCAATGAGTTTCTAGATCTCTCTAGATCACTACTATGACAACTTCAGTTATCCATGTAGAGTATATCATGTGTATTTTACCATTTTACTCAAAAGTTAATACAATTCTTTCATTTATACTCTCTTCTCTTCTCTTCTCTCTAGAAATTTTTATGCGTTCAATTTCTACTAGCTAGGTTCAGTGTGAAAACTTCACACATCAAAGACGACTAGATGAGTTTACAACAAAGTTTGAGAAGGACTTGTCACTGGTCTCCTACCTCTTTACCAACACCAACACAAGGAGTGATTGGTACTTGGACGGTGGTGCATCTCATCATATGACAGAAGCATGGGAGCTATTCAGTGGTCTAACGGAGGACTCAGGGACCCATGTGGAGCTTAGTGGCGATGTCAAGTATGCATTGAATGGGGAGGGAACTATCTTGTTTTAGTTTGATTCAGGTGGTTTATTTGAGGCCCAAGATGTGCTTTATGTACCATAAATGAAGAATAATTCGCTCTTAGTCTCAGTTTTGGAGGACGTGGTTTTTTTTATCATGTTCAAGAAAGTGAAAGTACTCATACGTCCAAAGAGAGCTATCCCTGACACAACAGTGAGCATTGGTGTTAGATAGGGCAAGTTATATAGGTTGCAAGGAAATGATCATGTTTGTAGGTCCAAGGGGATATTGGATCTTATCCATTCTTATGTGAATGGATCAATGTCAGTAGCAGAGGACGAGGAGCAAAAGGCTATGAAGGGAGATCAAAGTCTAGAGACTTCTAGTTCATGAAGTCAACCTTCAGGTGGGGAGGAGTTAGCCCCTTCCAGCTCTGTCATGAGACCCAGATGATTTGAACTAACATTGAGGGATGCTCAGAAGAAAGTTGAGGCTCCTAGGAGCACATTCAGGGAGAGCAAGCCTCCGAAGAAATTTATGGTCTTCATGGCACTGATGCGTAACAACATTAAAGAAACAACAGACCAGCATGTGAAGCAGGATTCCTTGGTGCAAGATGATGTGTGTGACATTATGTCAAGACCGAAGGGAAAACCAATTCTAAGTGTTGAAGTTTTGTAGCTCACACATGTACTTCCACATTGTTTTGTGTCTAACATGTGGAAGTCATCATTAATACCTCTCAGAACTTTGAAAATTCATTTTAATAATTTTAATTATTAAAGTGAATGTCATTTTATAATTAATAGAAGTTAATTTAATGAAATGCCTAAGTTTTTGGCATCATTGAATTAAATTAATTAAATGAACCTTAGTCATTTTTATTTTTATTTTTATTTTTTGGAGTAAAAAGGTAGTACCTGCTATATTAAGTTAACAGAGAAACATTGACAAAAATACATAGAGATATAGTCATCCTGAGCCACCAAAAATGTTGTCGTTTTACCGAAAACCAGTATAGTTTGGAGTGAAATGAGTCTAGGAAGATAAGCTAAAAATTGTTTTTCCCTCTGTCCTGCCCGAAGGAAACCAGGACAGATGGCCATAGTTCAAGTTAACATTGAGCAACAACATGATGAGAAAACAAACTAGCATAGGAGAACTCGGATACCCGGTGACCTGTCGCCATTGCCTTTCTGACACGTGGATCAGGCTGGGATGGAAAATGGATGCGCGCACATTGGACATTTCCGCTTTGCTGGAGCATTGGAGTACACGTCAAGGAGCAGGTCACATTGTCCCATTGAGAGGAGGGCTCTGTGCTCCTGGTCTGCCATGTGGCCTCGGAGTTCGAACACCAGAGCCAGATGCTCTGCACAAAAGAGTGGACCATGCAAATCATTGTTTACTGCCTCGTCGAAGGTTTCATTCCCCACTTCCACGTTCATCCCTGCTCTGGCCTCATTCACGTTCATTCCTGCTCTGGCCACGTCCACATTCATCCTTGCTCTGGTCTCGTCCACATTCATCTCTGCGTCGACATTGTCCCGAGCCTCGTCCTCACTCGTTGCCTTCTCAGCATGGCTGGTGGGGCTGTAGTCACCCATCCATGGTATCTCTTCAACA